>VYXH01003753.1:742042-773815 GCA_013397275.1 Burhinus bistriatus | reverse complement strand
AAAACCACGCAGCCTGCGTGGCTGGTTGACGTCCAAAACCGCACTGCCTCTTTATACATGAGTCATGAGTCTGTGGACTTGTTCCATGGCCCCACACTATTTCTGTATCGTTTCACACACATTTAGGAAACCAGCGCATAATCCTTACAGCTGTATATTTGCACTGTAAATTTACCGGCTGGTTCGTTACCCCCTCCTTCCACACACACGTGTATGTGTATATATATATATATTTTTTTTTTTCATACACAGTCGATGCCAAGGCTGCAAAACTAATTCACAAACCGTGCCTAAAATTAGCATGCAAAACCTAAACCTCTACCCTCAACTTTCTGCAGTATAATAGACAAGTGCCCTTTGGGTCGGGTACAACACAGGGGCAGAGATGGTTTAGATTTTTATGTAAGAACGAGCCGTGAGGGGGGGAGTTTTGTGGGAAAACACAGCACATATTCCAGGAAGCTGCTATCAGGAAGATGTTCAAAACAGCCAGTCATCTCACTAACCTCAGATCCTTATTATCCCCCTTCCCCCATCATCTCCAAGTTATTATCTGTTTACCACATTTTTAAACGGTAACAAAGAAAACATAATAAAATCAATAGCCCTCTTTACAGCCAGGGGGACAAAAACGTTCAGCTCCCCGGTGGGAAAACTGGTTCGTTCTTTCTTCCTTTCTTCCTTTCTAATTTTAAACTTCACTTAAGGTTCAGTGATTGAACAAAAGCAGACAAAAAATATTGCAGTTATCTGACGTACAGAAGTGTAACACGAAGTCTGCTCATTATGGATAATATTTATGGCAGATCATAACATTAAATTACAACTCAGCCGCCTCAGCCAGAAATTTGTAACACCACACATGTGCTTCTAATTAAGGGCTTTTGAAGTTGCCCTGGATATTTATTTTCAAGGGATTTAGTGCACAGAACGATTAAAGTTTGCTCTTGTTAAGAGTTCTGCAATCTAAAAAAAAATAAGAGAGATTGGAAATGGACCTCAAACTAATATATACATTCATTTTTGCATGAGTGTATACGTGCACATCTGTTTATACATATCTATAAAAAAATAAAAATGTGTGTGTTAACATAGATAAAATAATATATTAAAAAGAGGGAGACAAAGGGCCCTTTGTTTCAAATGTGGTCCGAGTCCAAAATTTGTGACCGTAATTTTGTTTATAGGAAATCCTTTATAATGCTAGTTTAGTGTTTCCATATGGAATTCTCATAGGACTCTTTTTTTTCCCCCTCCCTTTTTTATTTGGATAAGGCAAGAGAAAAGTGAATGTACATTCCAAAGATGCATAGTCATTCCGGATCAAATTCAATGGATTCTGGCAAGAGTTGAAAAACACAGATGCAGTGTTTTAGGTCTCCTGCTGTGCAGCCTCCAGCCGTGAGTGTCTGGTTGAAGCACTTTGTAAAATCATGAAAACCCTATTAAATTCATGAAATATGATATACTGCATTTTCGAGCTAACTTTCCATTGAACTGTCCATGAAGATGGAATTTGGCTGGCTTGCTTATACAACAAGTATGCACAAACACACATCCACACACCCCTGTGTGCACACCAACAGATACAACCAGGAGCTGCTGTGATTGTTCAAAGGCGCCTTCACCCACCGCTTCTACAGCAGAACCTTCCTCTCCAAACCACCAGAACCTGGGTGAAAGCTCGGGAGACAGTTCCCATCCAGTCTGCTCTACCTTTTGCACCACCCAACTCACCCAACGACCTCCGTACAATTAAAGTGCCAAAGACGTCCTGATGTTTTAGGCAAAGGCAAGCTAGCCTCCGACACAGCCGCCCCTCTTCCAACTTAAAACGAAATCCCTTGCTAGGAAACTACCCAACTGAAAGCAGTCTGATATTCTTACTTCATTTCCTATTGGGTTTCACATAATAAAACCATCATATGGTTAGGCTTGGGTTTCTTTTCTCCTTTTTTAAATGAAAAAGTGAGAGCAGTCCCCTGAGGAGAATGGTCTCGCTGTTAAAATTGTCCATGAGACACAGGCAATTGCAGCCCCTTGCGTGCTTGTCAGGGTGAGAGAAATATGTATTTTAGTAATACTGGTCTGCCCTTGCTTATTTATGTCTAGGTACCCACTTGGTTGAAAGTTTAATAAAATGTGTATATACCTGAGCTCGCTGTACAACGGCGTGAGGTTTTCTTTACCTCCGCGTAAGGCAGATGGAGCTCTCCCATAAAATATGTTGTACTTCCGATTGTGTCTTTTATTCAAGGATCTGTAGGTACTTTAGAAACACTGAGATTCATAAATGTTTAGGCCAGAAGGGACATTTCAGCATTCAGCCCGTGTAATGCAGACTGTAAATTTCATCCTGTAGCTGCTGTATTGAGCATAGTAACATTGCCTTCCAGTTTTGAGATGAAGACTCCAAGAGAAGAGGAATCCATTGCTTTCCCTGGTAGTTTGCTCCTACAGCTAAACAGCCCTTCTGTTCAAAACATTACCAGCAATAAATAACCCATGAGCTTGAAGATAATATTGTTAACAGGAGGATTTAAGTTGTATATCTGTGATTAAGACTGTCCAGGGGAGTCTTAACTCCAATCTTTTTTGAGCAAAAATTATGATAATGTGCTTCCTTTTCTCTCCATGGCTTCAAACTAGAAGAGGGTAGATTTAGATTAGATCTCAGGAAGAAATTCTTGACTGTCAGGGTGGTGAGACGCTGGCCCAGGTTGCCCAGTGAAGCTGTGGCTGACCCATCCCTGGAGGTGTTCAAGGCCAGGTTGGATGGGGTTTTGAGCAACCAGGTCTAGTGGGAGGTGTCCCTGCCCATGGCAGGGGGGGTGGAATTAGATGGTCTTTAAGGTCCCTTCCAACCTAAACCATTCTATGATTCTATGATCTCTACCAAGGTTTGCTCCACCACATCCACAGATAATATTTAAGATTTTGTGGCGAAATGTGGTGGTGATACTTAAATATCTCTTTGTACTTTTGGTACAATCTTTCCTATTTCTGTTGAGTAAGTTTTCTACCAGTGAAGGTTTGATGCTTATTAAGTGGGTTCACATCTTTTGATGAAAGGTGTTATTGCAAGCACTAAACCAATTCAAAACTGGAAGTTGCTTTGCAAGAGAAATATCCAGAAGTTTGGCCATTTACTTAAAAATGCCAGGTCCTTCTGGACTGCAAATAAAGGCTTGAATTTCAGGACCACAGTGAATGTTTGACACATTCGCTGGCCTCAGATATGCCAAAAAAGAGACAATAGGCTGTCTGCTATTTCCCATTCAAAATCGGAAGGGCAAAGGAATGCCGCAAGTCCCTTAAGTACTCACTTTTTTTTATGAATAAAGTTTTAAACTTGAGCTTCTTGCAACATTGTTGTTTGAGTAAGGGCTAGATGTGAATTCTCCTGGGTTGCGATCAGCTGAATTACTTCCTGGAGCTGCCTGTGTATCTCTATTGACTAAAAAGGAAGTCTAGTGTCTCTCATTTCAACCTCCATGTCTTTTTAGACATTTATTTTGGGTGAGAATCCCATTTTTTCCTTAAGAAAACACATTGAAATGAAGACAGTTACAGAGTGGTATATTTCTGTATCATGTGCCACCAGTGTCAAGGAGTCAGCTAAGTTACTTTACATGTCTTTAAACGTTATTCATATTATGATTCACAATACAATACACTGTGGTCTTCCAGTTTCCTTTAAAACACTGAATCATACATTCACAGACGCTAAAGGAATATTAATTAATGAGGTTTATGTTAACAGACATCTTGAGAGGATTAACGTGCAAAAATTAGATAACTAAGTGCATGCCATTTAGGCTTAAAGTGCAACTCCTGCTGGGTTGTGTGAAAATTTTATGCAGAAAAGCACCTGTATTCTCTATAGCGCGACAAAATAATGGGGGACTTATTAAGCTTTACTAACTCAATATATAAAGTGGCAGCTACAGGATGTGTGTATTTACTGCTCTCTGCATTTTGGCAAGGAAAGGTGTTCAAAGGGAACAAGCAAAAATGGTCAGGGAATATTTTACTGGGTATCCAGTGAGCAAGCTGAGAGAAAAGAAAATTTGGGATACCCTTGGCTCTGTCCTAACCTCCCCACTCCCACCCTGGCCCTTGCTGGTTACAGCCATCAACACAGGGGGCAGAGCCTTTTGACAGGGACACACCGGTGGACATGTCCTTCGCAGGGCTACCTTTGGTGACAGTGACCAACATGCATACATTTGGGTCCGTGACCTTCCAAAGTGTCCTGAGGCAGGAGGGAACATGAACTGGAGGTAATGTCAGGCTCCTTGGAGCACTCGTTACCACCTCTGACCAAGATGCCACATCCTACCATGCAGCACAAGCACTCCCAAATTCCCCAACCGTGTAAGCTGTCTCAGATCAGAGTTGCATGAGCATAGATTTACAGATTGCTTCCAGAGATGTCATCAAGGTGAAGAACACAACCCATAGACTTTGCAAAGCTCTCTAACCTTACTGCTCTTTACCTATAGAACAAAATAAACAGAAAGCCCAGATAAAGGAATGGTATTAGACACTTCTGTGACCCAGCTCTCTCACTGTTTCTGCAAGGTTTGAACCAAAGTCTTTTTGCAAAACCAGGATCCTATTTACCTTTGAGAAGATGATCTCTTCTTTCTTCTCTGAAGAAACATCATCTCTGAAGTGGCTGGTGAGATATTTCCCTTCTGTAGTCTCATCCTTTCTGTCAGGTTACCCTCTGGACAAGCCCATCAGATGTTCCCGTTTCTCCTTAGTTACTCACTGATCCAGAATATTTCCTCCCAAGAAGAGCCTACTCTTTACTTGACTAGTACTTCCAAGCAAGTAGAAGATCATGAAGATTGAACAGGTGTTTACAGTCTTCCCTGTGTTGCTGCTTCTTTTTTTTTTTTTTTAATTTCAGAAATTTCCACTCCCGCATTCAGAACAGAGCTCAAGATTTGATAATACCTACAGTTAGTAATTTCAAACTAAAGTTACCAAACTGCTTATTCTTTGTCCACCACACAAGGAGCTAGATCCTAAAGCCTTCCTCGCTTGCTCAGGCAAAAATCCAGTAAGACAATTCAAAATGACCACATCGTTACTGGCATGCTGCTTAATATGCATGGGGGGGGTGGGGGGTTGGTGTCACTACGGAGTAGCAAGGATGGGCATAGTGCAACAGTTATTTCCTAAAAATTCTGTTTAGAAAATTTATAAGTGGAAATGTTAGTCTGTTGAAATATAGTTCCCCATCCACTTGCAAATCCCAGCGACAAAGAAAAAAAAAAAATCACTTTAATTTGAACATCTCTTTTGCTTGTGGCATTCTATTTTTAGATACAGGATTTGTGTTAGATATTCTATGGCAAGCTTAACTGTATTCTCTAGTGTAATTCATATTATTCTTATTATTCATATTGTTTTCTTTATGGAAGCCTTAATCATAAATCCCACTGGGCTAGATGTTGTGCATACTCAACCCAAAAAGACGGCCCTGCTCCAAAATAGTTTGGGATTGAAACATGGAACAAAAGAAAAGACTGATACAGACAAACAGATGGGAAAACACGAGCGCAATACAAGGTAGTATTGGTCAGCTGAACAGGCAAGAGCTCAACACACCAGAAGCCTGATCGTTACCAAATGCTACATTTCCACTGTTCAGACCACTGGGTTAATTTAGTTCAGCTCACTTAGTTCTAACAAGGCAATTAGTCTCACCACCACCACCACCACCCCATTTTCCCAGTGAGGCTGGAGAAGGCTGGCAGGTAGACCAAGAGAAAATAGGAAGGAACAGATTAACATCAAATTTGACAAGCCTCTAGAACAGCCTTTCCATGGAAACACCCAGGGAGAAACCTGGGTGGTTCTCAGATGTGCAAAGGTGGGTCTGCGTATGGGGTTATAAGATGGGTTGCCTTGTGGTAACTAGGAGGTGGACTTGATGGCCTAGGACTAGTGACGTATACAGAGTGTGTTTCTTAGTGTTAGGCCCAAAGGAAAAGTAGATAGAGGTATGTTTCAGAACACCAAAATGATATGAAGGAAGTAAAGGTTATTAAAAACAGAATCTATACACACTAAAAAAAAAAAAAAGTTTTTATGGAGAACAGAGGCCGCGTATAGCTGAAAAGTACTGGTTAATTTTATAAAAAGTAATCACACTTGTATTGCAGATATGCAAGTTAAACTCCCATTTCTGCAGACACACTCTTTACTTTGTTCTTTGAAAGATTCTCAATAAGAAAAGCTATCATATCCTGTTTCATCTCTCAGAAGGGTAATTTAACCTGTCCAGAGCTCTGTACTATTGCTACTTCTGACCCAGGTATTTCTTGCCATACTATCCAAAGAGATTGCTCCTATGCTTAAAGAGAAAGCTTCGGGTAAGATGGCATATGCTGAACATATTCTAAGAGTATACTGATTACACTTGCTGTTCAGAAGTTACTCTTTTACGTATAACATTTACACTGCTTACAAAGTGCAAAAGATTGGTGTTGCTCCATGTTCAAAACGGAGCCTGCTCTAGGACCAAGATCAAGCCACAGAGGAGAACGACCGGACCCCCACCCTTCCCTGACAGGCATCCATTGAAAGGGAACTCAGACTTAAATATCTCTTAAGTACACCCAAAAAGTCACCTGTTCCTGGTGAGATCTCTCACACCTCCTGAGGCATTGAGCAGACTCCACAAATAAATCAAAATAACAGAATGAACATACCCATGATCTCAGTCCACACTGGTATTTGTGAAACTGTAAAGCAAAGTCATGTAACCCAAACTCATCTCTTGTGGGAAGAAGGCACTTGACCATCTTATTTTTGCCAATGGTTCAAAGTAGTAGAAATTTCAATCCAATATTTAGTTGGGGAAGTAACCACTGACCTTTATGAGCAAAGAGGAGCATCTCACTGTGGAGACACTGGAGGCAGATGAAGAAAGCCAGTGGTTGTCACTCGTAGCTGAGTCACTCTCATGTTCATCGTGGACTGAGCTCCCACAGGTCTTGTATGCTGTTCCTCTCTTGTCCCAGCTCAACCCTCTTTGGATGTAGTAGATATCCAGGATAGAGTTGACTCTGCATCACCACAGATGCTCATGTTTAGATCAATTATCTTCCTAGATGCAACGTTACAGCTCTGACAGAAGTTGTGGGCTTTTCCTACTCTGACTAGCTCAAGCCCACTTCAGCTAGACATCATCAGGACTTTATTTGGCAATTTAAAAGGTATAAATCCTTCCTTTAACTATGGTACAACAGCTACCAAGTCACAGAGTTGTCCATAAATATGTTTTCCTCACTCCATCTCTCTCTTGCCAGTGAATCTTGGTGTGGTAGGAGCAATAATAAGTTTCCATAGCTGTTTGATCAGGCACAAAATTTCCCTAATGCTGGCACGGGTGACTGTGTTGGGACACACACTAGCTATGGCAGTCTTCTCTTTTTCATAGGCTGTGGCCCTCAGGTTGCCCGGTGACTCCATTTTGTCCTCTCATCACTTCCACTTGCTGGCTTTTGGAAGCAGATTTCTCTTCTTCCATGACAGCATTTTCCTCCCACAGGTCTCACAGCACGTTTGGGAATGTGACTTAGTTGAGGTCCACTGTGATAACCATTGGCTGAACATTGCACAGCCCCTGAAAAGGCTGTAGGTGATGCGGTGGCAAAGGCCCTCCTCCAGAACCCATTGAAGTCAAGAAAGGCCTATAATTTACTTCAGTTGGGTTTGCGTCTAGCTCGTGAGGATTTGATTTCTAAGGCTGTTGATCTGTTGCCTTTCATGAGCACTAATTTTACTAACCTATTTTTCAATGCAGTTCAGCTATCGCTTGGATAATTTCAAATCTGCCAAGTCAGATGGATGTGTTGCATGCCACGGTCCATAAAAATGAAAGGTCAGCTATTAATTGGCTTCAGTTTAAGCTTAGCTACTTCAGAAAAGTCCCGTTCACAGCCACAACATTTAATTTATGGATAGATATACTTGGATCTATTTATTTCAAGAACAAAATTCTCTGGTTTGCAGCCATTGATTTTATAAAAGAGATAATAAAAGCATAATGAGTATGGAGATGCAAAAGTGGAAATGACACGAAGAAAGTCATAATCATTAAAATAAAAATATAAACAAGTCTATAAACTAAACCCTCAAGATATTTGCCATGTGTAATGTAACTTTTATACCTCTTACTTCATAACGCATAACTTTCAAAGAAAATTAATTTAATTCTTTTGCTAACCTTACCCAACCCCAATCAAGTAATAGGTAGCAAGAAAAACAATTATATACACACACAGTAAGCTTTCATTTAGTTCAAGTGGTGATTCAAGTATTTTGATTGCATAATAAAGATGTGAAACCCATTTTCCCAATAGCAATACTGAAATCCCAGACACTCAGGTTTTTACGTGAGATTGCTTGGATACTTAAGCCCCGCTTAAGCTTCTAAAACAGAGGTTTTGTGGGACACTTATCTGTGCTGGCCTCTCTAAATTTCATCAGGTATTTTAGCCTTGATTCAGAAATAAGCTGTAAATATGGGAGCAGTCTTGCAGGAGGGACAGGGTTTATGGCCAAAGTATGTTGCCGGACCAACAGCTGCTAACGATGGAGAGAAGGACCTCCGGGCCCCAGTCTGAGTGGGCAGAGAGGAGAGGACTGACCCTCTTCAGCCCACCCTAGGTAGGACCACCCGCGGCAGAGAGTTTAGCCATGGCAGCTCGTGCTGTGAGCCCAACCCCACAGCTCCATGTGATGATGCATCAGAGCCGAGCCCCTTGTGGGACGCGCAATGGGCACCGCGCCATCTGCGTGATGCCAGGCAGGAAGCACCTTCTGGGGAGATGCAAGGGGATTGCCAGGACAGCAGCAAATGGCTGAAAAGCTCTTTAATCCCTCACTTCCCTCCCTGAGGTCCTGTCCTGAGCTCCCAGTAGTGTGACTGCTGCTTCGCTGCAGAAGGAAGGACTGAATCACAGAGGTATTGAAGTGGGTAGGTTGAAACTGGGGCCTTTGGTCCTTACGTCTACTCAGAGACATATGCCTTGATTTTTCCCGTTGTGAAGCCTTCCTGCCTCCTGCTGCCTTCAACAGACCTCAGACCGCACACACACAGATTAGAAAATCACAGTGACTGTTAAGATACGTGATTACAGATATTTCCATAATCACAGGGAAACATGTCAGCCTTAAATGGTCCTATTCTCAGGTTCCCCACCTGTAAAACAGAAAACAACGCACTTGACACACCTTTCCAAGGCTATTTCTAGAGCTGAGTCCTTAAACAATGGAAGAAGAACCACGATCATAAAGTCCAGAAGTGAAAGAAGGGAAAGTTGCTCTGTACTAATAAATACCTGAAGATTTTGCTGCCCTTGAGTTCAGTGACATGGCTGAGATATCCATAGTCATGTAAAGACCACAATTCTGTAGGCAGCTTTATTGATTGCCAAAGGCAAGATCACCGAACCAATCATTATCATGATTCATATCAATTAGTTTTTAAAACCGATGAAAAGCCAAAAGCTTTTCAGCTCAGTAGGTGGCCTGTTCCGGTGGCTGAGCCACGGAGGATGGCAGAGCAATCCATGTGTCCTCCGACTTCACCGGGGTTTTAACAGGGACTTAACATCTTTGAGTCACGAGCAAACTCGGGAGCTTTGGACAGATCCTGAGCTTCAACCAACCCAGTGGGTACCAGACTCCTCAGGCACCCACAATTCTGCAAGAAAGCATGAACTTAATGCAGGCGTGATAACATCGTTCTTCCCTCTGTCTCCCTCATTTTCAGCTCTGTTAACAAACAAGGCGTTCTTCCATCTTTGGCTGGAAAGACATGTGGGAGAAGTATTTTACTGAGCAGGTCTCATCCCAGGACAAAAGCAGCCAGGATCCAGCTGCCCGCAGAGCTGGAGCAGCTTGTCCAGCTGCAGCTCATTGCTTGTGCCCTGGGATGGGAGTTGGGGAGAGGCAGCTGCCAGGTTGGATGAATATTTTGGCAGGTTGAATGCAACCCATAGGACGAACGTTTCTGGCTGAGCTGGACTCTCACTTTTCCTCTGCCTTGTGCATGTCCCTTGTCCAACAAGTCAAAGGTCTCTTGCCCCAAGTCATGACCTGGGTGCCTGTCTCAGGACAGTAAGCTCCAGCATGAGTCAAGGTACTTACAAAGCAGGAACTGCAATATCCGAGGTCCCCTCGCATCTTCCCATGTATCTGGCTATAAATGACTGCTGAACTTCAAAATTAATTTCTTTTTCCAGATTCTCAGCTTCTTAAGCATTTACAACTTAAAATACTTATCTCTCCCATTACCTCAACCAACTTGTTGATATGTTGAATGAGGAACATGTTGGCAAATTGGCTGCAAATGTTTCTTCTCCTTCCCCTACCCTGTCCAAAACATACAGATTACGCCATCCTGAACTCACATAAACTTCCAACTGTGTTTATTTCAGAGCTGTAAAGCTGATTTGACTGTTCAAATTGATACAAGGAAATAGAAACAAATCACTTTACAGCCTCCAAGTTGGCTTCTGCTGCCCAAACATCTTTCTTTGTGCCTCAGGCCTCAACAGTTCTCCACCAAATGGGTCTGAGCACAAGCCATGTAGATGAGTTAGTTCTCACACATGTTTTTTAGGGCTTTTCACGCTCAGATCTTTTTTTTTTCTCCTTTTAATTTCCAAATATCTGGTTTTCTTTAATCATTCACATACTTACTAAGGACCTTGCCAATGTCCGTTTAAACCAAATGATGTCTTCTTGAATAGTACTGTGTCAGGCCATCCAGAAAGCTATCTTACAACTTTTTCCTCTAGTATAATCTATAATGAGAACTGTGTGGATAACTGGGTTTTTTTGTTTTAATACTTGAACTGAAAAACTAAGGAAAAAATTAGTATTGGATGAGTCTTAAACTGTTTCATTTTTCTCAAAGGAATGAAAACAAGCATGAAAACACAATAAATGTTTTATTGCAGCACTTTTTTCCTTTGAAAAATTGTCGCTGAATTTAGCTAAGCTAGGTTTTAAAACATCCAGACTGTAACTCTTTGATTTTCCCTCTCTGCATTTGATCTTTTTTATTTCCTTCTGACAAAGTACTCTGCTAAATACAGCTGTTATTGCTAGACATGGAGTGACCTGAAACCGCTTTTTTAACAATAAAATGCATCATCTCAAAAATTATTCTTCTATATCCAGATAGAGAGAGAGAGATCTAACTTTTTCCTCTCTTATAGCAAAAACTAAATGATACTTTACTCTTTCACGAATTTTTTGGGGCCAAGATGCTCTAAAATCTTGACTAGAATCTCTCTGGTAGCTTCTGAGGTATATTCTGCTTTATCATCCTTGTCATCCCAAAAGGGGAAGGGATGGGGACAGGAACTCACAGCACTCTGCCTAGAAAGAGGTATTTACTCATGATGGGCATGGGGATCAGCCATGGGACTTTGCTGATATTGTAGACATGGAAAACATAAACCATGGCCCAGAGATGACATATCTGATGGCAAGAGCAACATTATTTATAGGGTGTTTCTTTCATTGACGGTGTCACCATAGCATTTCAGCTCTTCCTAGAAACACAGGAAATCCCAGAGCAGCCTCTTGGAGAGGTATTTTAGTCCATAACAAGGACCCCTGGGTGCATCTTGACCTCAAGTCTAACCCTGACTTTGGCTCCAGATGAGGCGCTCAGACTAAGGGATTCAAACCAAGTGGAAGCAGCCCTCGGCTATTCTCTTTGCAGCTGGCAAACTTCAGCCAAATCCCTGGCTTTCCAAGTCAACTTTTCATGACCCTCCAGACTAATCCCAATCTTTGCCCTGGACTCAGTACAACTGGCAAATTTATATTATAAGCCTCATTATGCATCCTTTAGTCTCATAAACCCTATATTACCCAAGCACTGGCCATGGAGAAGGCAATCAAGGCCACACAATCCTAAGAGTATGGTGTTTAAGTAAGCTGACACTAGTTAGACGTTTCCTCCGCATAGCTGGAAGCCTTCACTGAAACAAAATGTTGCATTTTGAGCATTACAATAGAACCTAGCGCTAAACCTAACCTTGGCTATAGATAAGGTATATTCTGTTGTGTGAAAATTCACAGTGAGTAAAACAAGCTGATTTAAACTCTATATTTTCCTTCATAGTCATGCCAAAGTTCAGCTATAAGCTTGGGTCTGCAATGTGTCTTTCAAATCCTGTAAAAGTAACTTGAACAATAATATAGGGAATGAGAAAAGCATAAAGCACCACAAGAAACTTGAGCTTAAGGTATCCAGATAAAGTGATATCAACATGCTCCATCACAGAACTTGCAAATTTGAAAATAACTGTAGCTCTGTAGTCATTAGTTTTATAGAGGCTATCCCTAGTCTAAGCCCAGCCTGTGGCAGGAATATGTATTGAGCAAAAATTCAGAATAAGGCAACCAAATCAACTGAGAGCAACACACAGCTTTCCTCCACAGGGTCAACAAAATTCAACCCTAATTATCATTCTGCAGCAATTCTTTGCATGATCATAACCCTAACCGAACACTAGCTTCTTACATGCTCATGCTGCTAACCAAAAATTAGGAATACAGCATTTTTTTAAAAAAAATGTACAAATCATGAACATATCTGGCCTGAACGAATGCTAAAATTCCAATATTTTTTTAAATGCAAAAAGAACTTTAACAAATATATTGAAATGCTAAATTCCCAAGAGCTGCCTCCATGTTCTTCCAAATCGCTTCTGCACCTGACTTTAATGTTAAACCTCAGGCAATGCTCACTGCTCCCCACCCAGCTGTGAGAGTGAACCTGGTGTAATTCACACACACAGGATGAAACTGGGGCTACATCACACAGAGACATCAATAGCGCTTTTCCACCACTTTCCACTTGGATAACTAAGTGTGAATTGCAGAAATTGGCTATGACTTTGACTCTGCTTCCCTGTTTCACAGACCCTAACTCTAATCTAGTCCCTAACTCCCCCTCTCTTCTTCCCTTTCCTCTGGATGAGTCGAATGTTGACCTAATCCTGGCTCTCCAATCTTTCTTTTCTGGAAGTTCAACCTGAACACATCTCCAACCCTTGGCTGGGCTACTTACAGTACTCACAATCGCAAATGAAACGCAGAAGGAGGTCTGGCAAAATGCTCTTTCCTTTTTGTCTCCCTTCCGTTTCCCCACAAGCATCAATGTTTCAGCTAAAATACGTCACGGCACAGACCTTAGTCTCATTTATCTCCTGTACCATGGGCACTGACCCCACTCCCGATGTTAGCTATGGACTGGGCATCCCAGCTCCCACCAAGACAAACTGGTAAAAAACGCCCTTTGCATGAAAAAATAGATCAATAACCTGGGATGTGCTGTGTTGCATTTCACAAATATTAACTCTGACCCTATTTCTAAGTCTGTAATTCAGTCAGTCTCCAGAAAACAAAAGGCAGATTCTGGTGTTAGTTGAAGTCCTCAACCAGGACCATGTTGGGAACCAAGAGATAACATCACCTGCATCCGTGAGGAAGGCTGAACCTCAGACAACACGTGACGCAACCCAAGGCAGCCTCAGCGTGTGCCAGGAATGTCCCCATTGCCCACCAAGCACACAGGGCACGCTTGCATCATGGTGCCCAGAGCAGGTCACCTGGAAAAGGTCATCTACCTAAGACCTTAGATATGACAGACCCTTAGGTATGTCTATCCAGGTCTAGGCAGCACAGGAAGGCACAAAGAACCAAGAAACTGGGCTGGGATGCAGCAGTCAGAGAAACTGAGATGAAAGTTATAAGTAAGGAAACAGCGTGAATGGAGCCACCACAGCTCCAGCTTGCATTAGGGCAAGCTCAGTGGTGGGCCCTCAGCAAAGATACGGGAGGTCTGCTGAGCTATGCAACACAGCCTCTAACATGCAAGTGTCCTATGGATCCCCCCGGAATGAATTCTGCCTAACCTATAAGCATGCCAGGAAAATCAGCAATTGCATACTTGTACTTTCACCTTTCAGTATTAAGGATGGGAAGTTATCTCAATACCTCACAGTGCCTTTCAGAAAATATCTTCTGACCTGCCCAGGGAACAATTTCCCTGGCATTTCTGCTGGGAGAGTGAAAATTTCCTTTGCCCTGCTCCACAAATTCCCCATTTAATAACTTTGCCACAGCAGTCAGAATTCCTGGACCATGTGCCCCCAACTCGTATTAAAATCAGGATTAAACTAATTTGTGCATGTCATCTGACCCTCTTAGTTCTCAAATTTAATTTAAAAACTTTTTGAATCTCTGATAAATAATACCAGCCTCTAATTAGAAACATTATTTAATCAGGTTTCACATGCTTTCAACCTTATTAGATCCTTGTCACAACCCCGTGTATGATTTGAGCAGTCTGCTTGAACACAAACATATTGGCCACCAAAATCTGCCAAAGATGTCTTCTGATGGCAGGAGGTATTTGATGTTTCCGTTACGTGATATTATAATTGTCACAGCACAGTAACAAAGCCCCAGGGGGGAAAAAATGTAGCCACAAAACAAAGAGCTTCACAGAAATCTCAGGAGACAGCGATTTTCTCCTGAAAATCTCTAAGTGCTGCTCAACCTCTAGTGTTCCAGTTTTCCATCTTGAAGCCCTACTTTGCTTCATCTGTAACTTGGTATTGCAGAAATACTATATTGCAATTGTTGAAGACTGAAGCAAAACTAAATATTTTGAAAAATCCCCACTTGAAAAATAAGAGCCGTTTTAAATTTTTTTGTAAAGGTTGTTCTGTGCGCCTTTTCAAAATTTCTAGATCCTCCACAAAACAGCATTCCTGTCTTTCATAAATAGGTAGGCTTTGTAATGTAGGTGTAGGGTATGGACGTAGTCACCAGGGGAAGGTGGTCCAGACCTGCCCTAGGACGTGCCCCCATTCAGTAGCACGCAGGAACCTCGCTCGCTCCTGCAGTCAACAAGCCCCCACCTGCAAACAGCGCCAGAAACAGCTTTTACGTACAACAGCACAAACCCAGAGCAGCTCCACTGAGGTCGATGGATATGACCCTTCTCTCGCTTATATTAGTGCTATTCTATTAACTACGGAGGAATAAAACCTGAGATGAAAACCAGACTCCATCAAATAAACTCTGAGCTTGAGCTGCTGCAAGAAAAGGAAGCCCGGCCCGTGGAGCAGTGCCAGGGTCTGCCAGGAGCCTCGGCAGCTGCCAAGTTGTTATCTGCAGCTCTCGCTCCTCTCCGCTTCTTCCATGCTAGGCTCTGATGAAAAGGCCGTTAACTTCAGGGGAATCCCTCCGTTGCATTTCCAAAAGGCCTAGAGGCCACTTCTCCGGTGCCCAAATGCCGTTCATCGGGCAAAGGAGCAGCGAGATTACCACGTGGGTGTGGATGCCAAACCCCCCTACCCAGCGACACAGCCTACTTTTGCGTTTTATTCTAGTCAGTACGTCCCAGCGCTGTGAGCAACTCGGGAAATTTGGCCTGTCGTCTATAACCTTTGAAGTGCAAACTTCAGGCTCGAGCAGAAGGGATGTCTGTATTTTCAGGTGAGCAAAGCTGCAGACTTCAAAGGTTCATGCATTAGTCTGTGAAGCTTCTTAAAGATTGTCACCTGAGTTTCTCAAAAGCCGGCTGAAAATGCATCTGTACATCCAGCTAAACATGTTCTTTGATCTGAGTGATAAAAACAACTGTTTTTCTACATGTAAACTCCTTTTTTGTAAATGTTTATGAACTGTGGGAAATTATGTCTCTGCCAGAATTTAAAATAAAGTGATTCAATGGGTTTGCTTTACATTTACCATTCATTATGCTCACTAACATCGCAGGAATCCCAACGGAGTTTTCAAGGAAGGTTCACGGTGTTGTAGTTACCAGGGAAACACACAATAAATTGTTGCTATCTAAAAAAGAAAATCCCCATTAACTTTCTATTAAAGAGCAAGTGATGTGAGCTATATGGAGAAATGCCTTTACGGTTACCTTATTAAAATGCTGTATGCTTTGTTTCAAGATTTAACCAAATATTGGCCAAGCTCTGACATTTTTATTCGTTGTGAACAGCACCTAGCACTTTACAGTCTGCGGTTTTCCATGCATTGTTAAAGACAGTCAAGTATTCAGCTGGGTCAGCCCAGGAATAGCAGACATCATGTGATGGTTACTGCAGTTAAAACATTTATAGGCAAAGCTTTGCTGGGGAGAAGTTTGATTCTTTCACGCTAAGCTAGCAAAACCAGCAGTGTATTTCACACCAAAATGAAGGGGGTTTTGCCAGCCCCCATGGCTTGTACGAGATATTCAATCCCAGTAAAAGAGTTCACAGGTTGAACAACCAACTAACTCTGCATGGTACAGACAAATTTTCCCAGCATATGTCTACACCAGTTTTTTGGACTTGGAGCACAATTGTATGTACACAAGTGTCGCAGGTCACATACCACCTTGGTCCTACAAGTCAGTGGTGGAGACATGGATGCTCCAACCCTACTTTGCCCTGGTGCTCCAGGGAGCCGAGAACAGGGGTTGTTCAGCCTGGAGAAGAGAAGGCTCCAGGGAGACCTTATTGCGGCCTTTCAGTACTTTAAGGGGGTCCACAGGAAAGATGGGGACAAATTTTTGAGTAGGGCATGTTGCAATAGGACAAGGGGTAGTGGCTTTAAACTAAAAAAGGGGAGATTTAGACTAGATAGAAGGAAGAAATTTTTTTACAAGGGTAGTGAGACACTGACCCAGGTTGCCCAGAGAGGTAGTAGATGCCCCATCCCTGGAAACATTCTAGGTCAGGTTGGACGGGGCTCTGAGCAACCTGATCTAGTTGAAGATGTCCCTGCCCGTGGCAGGGGGGTTGGACTAGATGGCCTTTAAAGGTCCCTTCCAACCCAAACTATTCTGTGATTCTATGAACACCACATGACATCACCTAAGCAACCACACCAAGATACTAGAAAACCTCCTTTATCAAGCCCTCTTTGACCTCTTGCAGATCAGGTGGGCAGTTTGAGAAGTCATCATCACCCTCAACCACTACCTCTCAAAGGGAGCTGATGTCCTCACTTCATTTTGGTCAGTCCCCAGCATTTGAAACCGACCACAAGAGCTGCTCCAACCTTACTGCAACACGAATAGGCTGCCTGAAAGCACCTTCAGCAGAAGCTAAATTAAATCTGCCTTCTTCCACACTGAAATGTCCTAAAAGCACATTTTCTTCCCTGTCCTCTCTTTCACACCCATCAGTTACGGTATCTCAGCCAGGCAGAAGATAGCTTCCAAGAAAGAACAGTAATTTCTCTAGCTGCTCCAACCTGATTCACATTTGTCTGCCCATGTCTGTCACGCTCAAGCCTTACTGACTCCCTGAATCACTATAGTGAGCAAAAAGGATTATTCTCATTTAAGAGGTCACCCCTGAATTGATGGGAGACATTCAGTAGCCGACTTCCCCAAGTTTCCACTGTGAATTAACAAGACAGCAGAGATATCATCCAGTTTCTTGCTGTATTATTCCCACCTTGCTACTCTCTGGCTTAAGGCAGGCATTAATTTCATTGGCGCTCATGTTAGGACGTCTGAGCTTTGTACCACAGGAGAGGAGCTTTAGAAATATTTCTGGCAAATGGAGGCAGCGTTCTGGGTCAGATGAATGTAGAAATTAATTTTTCCCTCCTGCTGAGACAGAGCAATGACTAGCTCCGAAAGTGAAGGAGAAAGAGGGCCATGAAAAAGAGAAAGTTGGGAAGATGGTGATACTACAGGGCAGGAATGACAGATGCTGTCCTAAAGGAGATACGGTATGATGAGAGCTTAGGTGAGAGTTCTAGCTTCTGGCATGAAAAAAAAAAACAGGTTTCAAAAGACTTCATGCAAAAAGGATCTGCAAGTTTTAGACACAGCCTGGACATGAGGCTCTAGACCGACTGAAGGAGCAGTGAGAGCTGCAGGCAGGGTAGGGGTGGTGACAAAGAGCAACAGGAAAGAAGGTGGGAAAGGGAAGACACAGTGAGCCCAGGAGGAGTTTTTCTTGGCACATCCACGGACCCATTCCCACTCCAGGTCAGATAGGGTGGCCATCTGAAAATGTCTCACAGCTCCCCCGTCCCTTTTCTTGTAAGAAAAGGCTGGTCCTGCTGATGGTCACATCTCTACGGCCATAAAGACTCTAGGGGAGGGAGGGAAATTGGGTTCTTAGGCACATGTCCCACCTTCCTTAGCTCCCAGGTCACCTTGCTGGTTCCTCTGCCCAGTGCACTGTAATAGACATGAGGCACTACTTCGGTCAGGCATTTGGCAGGATGCAGCTTCACACTGTGGATTTAGCCTTAGCTTTAAATCAGTGTCACCAAGATGTAAAACGATGGAATGAAAGTCTCATTTTAGTCAGCTGGACTAAGGAGTTGACCTTTTTTTATTTTTCCTCACCTTGTTTTTACTTTTACTGGTCTATTTCTTAAATCCATTCCTAAAACAAGCAAACCTTTTTTGTTTCCATTTGCAAAGGATTAAAAAAAAAAGAAAAAAAAAAAAAGAGTGAGAAAGAGACACAGACACACAAAGCCAAAAAGAAACAGAGAATCCAAGTGGAGAGGTATGTGTTATTGGACAAGTGTTTAATTTATGGAACTTGGCTGGCAGAACAAGAGTTTGAATTGTACTTCAATAAGTGGAGCTCTTAGAATAAATGTGGCTTGTAAAGTTGTTTTACAGTCTCCTTTGCCGAGCAGCCAACACCTCATGGAAACCTTTGAAAAACATTCTGTTTAGAAGCGATGGTTTTTATATTTCATATTTTCTCTATTTGTTTTCCCCTCTGGTTTTATAACTGAAACCATATGCAGGAAAACAGGATTTTTGTGTCTTAAAATATCTACCTGGTCTGACTCCTTTTATTATTAAAACAACAGTGAGCATTTTGAAAATTCTTCCTGTATTAGGCACTTGGTTCAAACATTAACATGTCCTTGTTTGCTACCCCAGTCAACTACAGATTTCCCAAATGACCTTGGGATAGTCACTTAGTTGAGATTCATCACCCCTTTCCCTACGTATATGCAATGCAGCTGTGTGCATCTGAGCTGTCTGTCTCTCCCATTATAGACAGCAAATGCAACAGACTTCAGGGCATGATTCATCTGCGTAGGATGGGAGGGGATGAATCATGCTCTAGATCCATATATTGACCAGCTCTTCACTGGAAGGCAAGGCAAGCTCCTCAGATATAGACACTTAAACTGGAGATACCCACAGTTAGCCACACAAGCCCCATCTTAGCCTCTCTATGCCACTAAAGGGATGAGAAAGACCCCTCAGGAAGGAAATCCATCCCATCCCAAGAACAACATCTGACCACCTAGGTGAACTGCCCAGAGGTCAGTCTATGTTGACCATAGAGCGCGCCAAAACGATAAGCCTTTAAATGGCTAAAGGGAGTTGAGGAATCCCTCTCTACAAACATCATTCAGGAGACCCACCGTACGGAAGGCAAACCCTCCTTCTCCACAGTTACGCAGACTTGTATGTATATACGCACGATCCGTATACAAATGGTATCAGCACAACTTCTACGCAAGACACAAGGGCAATCCATTAAATAAAGAATGTGCCTCCATTTGGCAGATTGGGAGATACTGCTGCAACAGAGGGAAACGAAGGAGCAGCGAAGAAAAGGATCGCCTTGGAGCAAAGCAACGTATTGCATTACATACTACACAGACTGGGAAAGGAAGACGCAGAAAGACTCCAAGACCACATTGTAGAAGCCAAGTAACTAAATAAGGATGTAAGAGTCATATTTAGCTCCATAAGTTAAGCCATCCTGATTACTAACTATTGTGTGGTAGTTGTGTTTGTACAGATATGACAGAGCTGCTCTGGAACGTGGCTTCATGTAATGCCTGTGATAGGAAACAAGTTTACTTGAGCATTTTTTTTCCTTTTGGGTGGATTTTATTTATTTATTTAACTTTAAAGGTCTGTGGCTAAGTGTTTCATACCTGCTCTCTGCAATTATGTTGCATTCAACCGCAGTGACTGTTCTGAAATGCTCTGATTTGTTCATTTGTTTTCGGTGTCACGGGTTGATCCCTGGTAGAGCTTTGCTTGGTAAAGTCATTACAACTCAGCCAAGTATCCGTCACCATCCCAAAGTTTTGCCCTCTAGCTGTATGCTATATTTCTTTTCTATTTCTTTATGGTTTCTTATGAGAGCAACGTGCTTCTACAAACTGTTTCTTTTCAAGGCCCTTGTGAGGCCACGTCCCTTGAAGTCAATGCTTTTCTGATCACCTCTATGCTTTCATAGAGGAGGAAAGAGCAATTCCCCAGACTTGGCTTCAGGTGTCTCAGCAGAAGGCTGAGCTCCCTACACAACCACCAACCCTGTAGAAAAGTTAGCTCAAGTGTTACACGTCACCCATCACCTTGGGCATGCACCATCCCACGGTTCACAGCCCACTTGTGGGCTTCGTTGTTGCTTTTTTTCACAGGGCCACCAGCTCACTGCAGGTTGTGCGAGGGTGCTATGCTGTGAACATTTTCTGTTGTAGCACAAGCCTAAAAGAAACCCAGTGCTGACTCTGTGAGGTTTAAAAATACAAGGCTTTGTGCTATCATAGAATCATAGAATTGTTTAGGTTGGAAAAGACCTTTAAGATCANCAAGCTGCGGCTTCACCAGCGCTGAGTACAGGGGCACCATCACTTCCCTGCTCCTGCTGGCCACACTATTCTTGACACAGGCCAAGATGCCATTGGCCTTCTTGGCTACCTGGGCACACTGCTGGCTCATGTTCAGCCGGCTGTCCACCAGGACCCCCAGATCCTTTTCTGCCAGGCAGCTTTCCAGCCACTCCTCCCCAAGCCTGTAGCGCTGCATGGGGTTGTTGTGACCCAAGTGCAGGACCCGGTACTTGGTCTTGTTAAACCTCATGCAGTTGGCTTCAGCCCATCGATCCAGTCTGTCCAGATCTCTCTGCAGAGCCTTCCTACCCTCAAGCAGATCAACACTCCCGCTTAATTTGGTGTCACCTGCAAACTTACTGAGGGTGCACTTAATCCCCTCGTCCAGATCATCAATAAAGATATTAAACAAGGCTGGCCCCAAAATTGAGCCCTGAGGAACATCGGGATCCTGTACCTCAAAAATATGCTACAACAACCGTCTATTTGGGAATGAGCAGGCAGAGGTAGGTGTAGGGATGAGCCCAAACCACCAGGCTCTACCCTGCAGTCTGATAAAGGTACATAAGAAGCAGGACAGCTCATTACCACACTGATGAATCAATGTTTGCTGACAAAAGGCCTTTTTCTCAAGAAATTGCCTATCAGCCCTAGGTGTGCCATAAGTGATTCAGGCTCTCATTAGCCTTAATTAGCTAATTGTTCAAATGATTTCTCTATTATTCATGGAGCCTGTACTACTGAGCACAAGCCTATTGACTGACAGGTGCTTGCTGCAAAGAACTTGTGTTTTTCCAGGGTGATGCTCCTGCAGGGATCACTGTGTCCATCACCATCCTCCAGGATCTTCTCTAGGTGTTGCAGCCCCTTGGGCTCCTGGGCTGTAAAGCCCCACGGTTCACCGCAGTGGCAGTCTAGAGAATTTCAGCACCCCCATATCTCTTTTTTGCATTACTCCATTCCCCCCAAAATGGGTAATTTTTCAGCCATCTCCTTCAGTCATGTCCCAGGTTGCCTTCCCATCTGAGGCGGGTGAGCGTGCTCCCTTCCGAGCAGAGATTTAGTTCCCTTCAGAGCCGCAGGGAGACAGCAAACAGGAATCATAGGAAGAGACTGTAATTTTTTTCTTAGCCCCAGAGCTTTGATGCCCTTCTTGATGCAGATTACAGGCCTCTTACAGATGGCTCAGTGATTTAAAGCACTAGCCTGGGACTCCAGATCCCACTTCCATAAACTTCAAGGCTGACCTTGGCAAAATCTCTGAGGCTGGAATTTCTCTTGCCTGAAAATAGCCCTCTAAAAGCTCAGCCACCAGGCTCCCTCTGCAGCCGCTGGAAAGAGAGAGACAGACACCCTTTTTTTCACATCTCAGATAGGTATGTAAGAAAAGGGACATGAATCACGCTCTGGAGATACTAGCCTCTCTCTGTATTGACTGCAAAGGGCTCTCACATGGCTACTTTGCACTTAACCCCTAACAGTTAAATTAGGTGAGCAAGGACAAGAATTTTTAAAACATACAGGTCCCACGTCTCAATTGCAGAGGGAATTGAGCAGTGCAGTCTTGTAAATACAGGCTTCAGAAGCTCTGCAGTGATGTTTCTGCTCTGTAAAACCCAACAGTTATTTTTCCTGGTGAGGTTTAAAATGGGCGTGAGATTTTCAGGTGCTATGAAGACATAGACACAGCCACTCAGCATTTATTCTCCCTGCTGGTAACAGCTGCACTCGGTTACTGGTGGTGGATATTATTCACAGCAAAGGAGCTACTAACCTTTCTTTACTGATGTGTCCCTGAGACTTCAAGATAGTAAGAGATGGTCCAGTTTCCTTTATGTGGATCCACTGCAGCTGTCTAAGCCCACCTCAACTCTTGAAACTCTTTGGAGAAGTCTTCTGGAAGGAACATGAGCAAACAAAAAAAATAGGCAATATGTTGAATATCTCTGATATCAGCCATACCTTCTAAATAAGAATATTAAGCTCTGTAGGAAAAGCAGCCTCTAGGACAGCCAGGTTCTAGCCTGGCTTTGCTCTGGAGTCTCTTCTCTGCTTGTGCTGTTGACCTCAGACCCTGTGTCCCTCCCAAAAAACATTGGGGGTTTGACTGGAGCACTCAGCTTAAGCTGTCAAAGAGAAGAAACAGGAACTTTCAAAGGGTAGTTCTAAGCTGAGATGGGTTGACTTCCATCTGAAGGTGCCCAAAGCTACACTGACTACCAGGAAGCCCAGGGCAATGACACAGCTTACACAGTCCAGCGCTTATGGGATGAATTCAGAAACAAATACATGGTTTTCCGGTAGGAATTGTCCTCTTCCTACCTCAGAGGGATGCAAATTCACAATATCTGACCATAGCAAATTCCCTCAGCCTAGAGGACATGTAGGAGGAGAAAGGGGACCCTACACCAATGTCTTCCTGGTTAGCCACAAGGAACTAGCCAAAAATGACAGTCACCAGGGCTGCTTTAAACTGAAACCAGGGATTGGACTCAGCTGCTGGCCAGAATCAGCTTACAGATAGCAAAAAAGGAAGAGGGACCATAAACCCATTCCCTCTCTCTTCTTTTGCTCCTTGCTTGTTCCTGCACTGAACGCAGCTGGACAGAACCTGGGAACCTCCTTGCTCACGACCCCATGGGACACTCACGAGCAAAGTTTTGGGGGTGTCTGCTCCTTGCAGACCCGCATTTGTTGCTTTAGACCACTCAATACCTTCTGTAATCCCCCTCCCCTTTAGGATCAAGCCAACTGAGCGCCGGTTAAGTTTAGTTTTGACAGTTACACCTAACAACGTCGCTACATCCAGCCCCAGGCTGATGCTTGTGCGTGAAGGTCATCCCAAAGACTCTTGCTGCGGTAGGGACGAGCTGCCGGCAGAGAGAGCCAAAGCACTAGACAGCAAGCGCTGCGCAATGCACTTCGCAGGGCCGCACTTCGCGTTGTGCTGCCAGGGGTGAAGGGAAAGCAGCTCTGGATGCTCAAGGACCTTCTTATTAGGGCATTCAGAGCCACAGATATTTTTACCATCTGCCTGTCAATGTTCCTCTCTGCAAAACAGCCTTCCCTCCAGCCAGGCATCCCTTCCCACGCCTCGTCCTTCTGCTGCTGCAGGCTTTAACGCCGACAGCCAGCCTGTTTGAGCTACCAAAAAACAGGCTCCCGCCAGAAGGTGGTGCCCATTTTCCACGAAACACGGGGCAAGCACCCCACAGCACAGTCCGCTTTGGGGCAACACCTCGAAACCCAGCCGCGCTCCTCCAAAATGGTTCAGCGCGAAACCCCAGAGCAGCTGACGCCAGGCTCCCTCAGAAAGCAGGGTGGCGTTCTTGCGGATGTAACCTGCAGCGTAGCTCACTAGGGTGCCGTGCAGTGCGTTTGCTCTTAAGGGTTTATATCTTAATGGGCTTTTTAATGAACAGAGCCCTGCAACTGTAATTAGGAGTTTAATAAAGCCATAATCCTACCTGGATACACACTTGCTACTTAAAGAGGACACAGTCCTGAACGAAGGTGCTTATCTTTGTCTAAAGCCACACGTGGATGCTGATTTCTGTGCAATACTTTGATGCCACCCCAGTTTGCTTTTGATGGTCTATCAAAGGCAGGTGTGGAACGACGAGCGTGGAGAGGTCATAGATTTGCTGTGATATACGATGGCACCAGCTAACAACATCAAGAGGGATACAAGCTTCAGCCAGTCCTCCAGTATTTTCTTGTCTCTTGCTGTCTCCTACTGTACTGGCAATTTGCATTACTTCCCTCTAGCTCGCTGCTAGCTGAACATCAGCAGTCTTCCTCCTTGGTAGCTGCAACAGTATGCTTGGTCACTTGGCAAAGGCTACGTCCCCTGTCCAACCAGCAGCTTGTCACACGTTGCACCAGGAGCTGGAGTGAGGGTGGGATGCCGCAGGACACCTCTGTCATGTCCCTCTTTCCCCCTGCAGCTCTGTGCCACAGCTCCAGGACAGCGGTGGATCATTTCGTGGTCTTCATCCCCAAGAGGAGGCACCACTGCCCCGGGGCAGCAGCGCGCTCCACTCAGCAGTGGTTCAGGCAGGTCCCTTCGCCATTAAACATCCCACCTTTGAAAAAGGGTATCCCCATGGGGCTCTGAAGTACAGCAGAAAGTTGCCAGGGCACAACCCAAAAGGTTTTCTAACACGTGGGCTTTGTGATTTACAGTTACCTCTTCTCACCACCCGAAAGAGATGGAGCTTGGAGAGATCGTTGTGGCTGATCGTCCCAGTGAGAGGCAGTTGTACCCGGAGCAGAAGCCAAGAGCCCAGGACCTGCTGGGGAGAAGCGGAAATAGGATCCACCAAGTTTTCGGGTATCTCACAGGAGAAATGAAAGAATATGGAGAGTGGATGAAAAGTAAGCAGAGGGATACGTTTGGGGCTTTCTGGCTAGGAAGAGCTAGCTGGAGACATCTATATTGCCCGCAGTACTCTCAGTGATGGGGCATGAGACGAGGGGCCATTCCATCCCCTGAGGCAAAGCATGGTCCAAGCTCACCGCAAACTTCTGGCCTTTTAACCCGAATCATTTTATTCTCAGGAAGGGGATCTCACTGCATCCCCTTGCCATTACCATGGCTGCAGGCATAATTCAGCACAGGCAAAAGACGTCTTTTACACTTAATGAGTTATGTGTCATTAGCATCACGTTCCCTACAGCGGTGCCCAGAATCACACGTCAGGGCTGGGGATTTGCTCTTGTTTGTAAGGGCTTTGGATCAGCGACCGTCTCCTCGTCTGTGTGCGGGCTGACGAAGGGGACTTGACTCCTGATTGTGTGGGCAAAAGCTCTTCTATTACCAAGCCTTGGGGGAGCAATAAGCAC
Source organism: Burhinus bistriatus (assembly GCA_013397275.1). Classification (NCBI taxonomy): domain Eukaryota; kingdom Metazoa; phylum Chordata; class Aves; order Charadriiformes; family Burhinidae; genus Burhinus; species Burhinus bistriatus. Next base: position 748,285 of record VYXH01003753.1, on the reverse strand, counting down.
CGTGGCTGTTATGTTGCTATAAAATACAAAGCAAGTACTGATCTCAAAGGTTTACTGTCCAGACAGGAATAATACATGAGCAGATGGTCCGCGTTACCCAGAATTACTAGGGATTTGGGGCTATGTAAGACTGTGGGTCCTCTGTCAAGGCTAGGTTCGTTAGCAGTACAACTCCAGAAATGAGACAGCTGTGTACACAGCCAGGCTGTGCAGTGGCTATCGTTGGTGGAGGACGGGGGCTGAGATGCCTCCAAGCAGGGAACTCAGCAGGCTGGCAACATGGTCCCCAGCCGCAGGGGATCATCTCCTCCTGCTTTCTCTTTACTCTAGTGGTCCATGCTTGGTAGACAGCTGTTCTTACTCAGTGACCTGAAAAGCTTTGGCCACTGCCCACAGGTTATATTCGAATACTTATAGTTAATACTTGTGTCTAAAGCCAAGAGCATTGCTGATATATTTCATAGCTCAGCACCAAATATGAGTAATAATTATTCCAGAAAAGCCTGATAATTTTTCTCTAAGGAACTCATTCCTCTCTGGTTGTAACTGCCTGGCTCCCCAACAACGCATAGTCTGAGGGATGCTTGCGAAGCCATCCTTCAACTTGCACTCCAGCCTCTTGGGAGGGCTCTCCAAGATGCAGAGCAGTACCCCACCTTTCCAAGATCCTCTGTTTAAGCTACTCTCATCAGAATGCAAAACTTGAGACTTGACTGTAAATACAACACAGGGAAGTGGAAAAGGAGGGAGAGGGGAAGACAGGAGTTTTTAGGAATGAGTCATTGCCCAGATTCAAAAGGTAGCCTGTCACTTTATTCTGTGTCTGATTAACAAACTAAACTAATTGAATTACTTTTAAATATTTAACAAGATGAAAGCTACATGTACACATTGCATGAACATACTGTACATGTAAGCAACCCCTCTTTCTCATTCATCCTCCTTACATCGTGTTTAATCACGTGTGCTAGTACAGGAATGGTTATACCTTTCCCAGCAGCGTGGCACAAAAAGACCTTAAGTCAATTTGCAGTAGAAGATCCAGCAGCAAAATGTTATTACAGTGCTACAAGACCCTCCTCTGCCCCTGGAGATCATTAGCACGTACATAGAGGTACGTTAGGAAGTACATCAGATCACTGTCCATAGATGCGCTCAGACAGGCTGCCCTCAGCCCCACACACATCCCACCTCCCTCCTGCACTCACCTGAGGCACCAGAGCTTGGTGCCCGTTTGCTCTGTCCGCGTTCAATAGTCTTCTCTAAAAAGCGATGGCTCTTCATCCTTTGGAAATGCCTCTTTCCCTTGAGTACAGTCCAAGCTATAACAACTATTCTCTTAATTTAGGTTCTTCGGTTCCCAAGGTACTTTTTTAGACACCTTTGAGAGTTTGACCCCATCTCCTATATACAGTGTACCTCCATGGTCTGGGTCCCTAAAACAGCAAAAATGTTTCCTATCTACATACAAATTAGTTTCAGTCTTTGCCTAAGTCCCTCTCTGCATCTGAATTATACACCAAAAAGGGACTACCTCGTCACTGAATTTATAGCAGAATCTTAAGCACTCTACCATGCAAGAAAGATTATTCTTTGACCACCATAAATAAACCACTTTTTTATGAATCCCTCCATGAACTTTATAGCAGTGCCCAGTCCATCCCTACTAGCTTTTCAAGTGCCAGATGCAAAATATGCTCAGGCAGCAATAAATCAGAGACTGGTTTTACAGTCCTGTTGATACATCGCCTCTGTTCTGTGGCCAGAAACAACTGCAGAGACGAGTGTGCTTTGAGGGGGTCCTGCTGAAGTGATGCCTTATCGCCAGCTTTTTTTTTTGATGTCCTCCAGATAAGCCCCTAATGGTCCAGCTGGTGGACTGGATCTTGCGAGGGACCTCCCAGGTGATGTTTGTCAACAACCCTCTCAGCGGACTGATCATTTTAGGGGGGATCTTCATCCAGAGCCCCTGGTGGATGCTCACAGGCTGTACTGGAACAACCGTGTCCACGTTAACTGCGCTGGCCCTCAGTCAGGACAGGTAGGTGGTACCTCACATCCGGACACTTAAGAAAACTTGATCCTTATGGTATCAGGAACCCGCTGATGGGTCATAGCCCCACATTTGAGTATGTTAGAGACAGCAGACTGGCTTTCCTTATGGATGGTTTGGAAGCAGTTAGGTGAGGACAGAGCTGTGGTGCAGGAAGAACTGGCCTGTCCCCACAGTTGGCTGTCTTTCTGAGAGCAGACAGCTACCTCTCTCTAAAAGCCATTGTCACAACCATACAAGTCCTTTGGGTCACAAGGAGCCCCCTAGATCACCATCATTCAATGGTCTCCACACTCTCCCCTTCCACACACCACTGCAATGCAATATGGCAGCAACCTCACCGCTTTTTCATCCCTCCCCTACGCTCCCTTCACCAGGAACAAGATGCTTATAAATTGCATCTCAGTGGGTGCCCGTGACAGGTCACCTTCAGCACAGCTTGCTACCTCGCAAACATTTCTTTCCATCACAGATCAGCCATTGCAGCTGGGCTGCACGGCTATAACGGGATCTTGGTGGGACTGCTCATGGCTGTCTTCTCTGACAAAGGAGATTACTACTGGTGGCTTCTTCCTCCTGTGGCGGTTATATCGATGGCCTGGTAAGTGTCACTTCTCCTCCTAGGGACAATTCTCAGAGAATGTGGAGTCCTGCTATATACAGCTTAAACGCATTGGACGTCGCCTCTACACCAGCAGCTCCAGCCACGGTGGCACTGGAAAGAGGCATCCACTGGTACACGGAGCTCATGAGGCACGTTGGTAGGAGGTCGAATGCACAGACAATACTGATTATAGCACATGGACAAAGCAGCCCCACTTCAATGCTCTTCAAATGGCCCTCATCAGCAGGATGCATTCAGGGTGGATGTCACTGTGCCCAGCACCGCAGCGGTTCTTCCTCATCCAGGTGCTGAACTGACCTGGTGCTCTCCGTCAGGCTGAATTCAATATTCCCCCTCTCAGATATGCAGCCAGTCATGAGCAGAATTAATTCCTCCAAGTAACTCTGAATGCCAGACAATGTCCTTTCAGGGTTTAAATTTACCATTTCTAAATATGGACAGCACTGCAGAATCTATTTAACAGCCTTAAATTAAATTAATTCAAGAGTCACATTTTAATCACTGTTAGCAATAAGATGCAAGTCATTATTGCATTTCACTGCTTTTAAGATCAGATTTTTTTTCATATTTTATTTCTTCAGTCACTCTCAGCAGAGGTCATTTTATAACAACCTCTCAAAACCCAGGACATGTTGCAAGAATGTTTAGTTTGTCTTGTCTGCCAGAATTCCTTGAGGCTTTTTATTTAAACTATTTGTCGTTCTTTTAGTTCACAAGACTCGAGGGTAGAGCCAAAGATTTTAAAATTAGACAGTTCAGTGATTTTTTTCAACCGATACTTTGAGTTTCAGCTTTAGAAGTCAGCATTTCTTTAATTGTTTCTTTTTTTTCCCCGACAAGATGTATAACTGGCAGAAGCTTTGTATTTCAGCACAAAAATTAGGACACCGTTTTCACTGAAGTGCTGATTCTTTTCCCTACGGTTACATGCAACAAAATCTGTAAACTGCTCTGGGAACAAAATTTGTCATAAAAGAATAAACTTCATCTGAGATTATACAGGAAGAACAAAGCATTTTTTCCACTGATAGTATCTACACAACAGGACACAAGATGTTGCTTTTGAAATGCCAAACAATTTGGGTGGGGATTTTTTTATTAGAACCAGCTTAATGACTTTCTAGGACTCAAATGCAGCTTCTTGAAAAATTCAAGTCTTTAAAATCAATTTTTGCAAACTGTGCAATGTCCACTGCTCCTTGGAGGTTGGCCGTAAGAGCTGCTCATCTCACTTATATCAGGAAAGCTCAGCTGGAAGCAGCAGAACACAGTCTATTTCCATCAAGGACAGGACCTGGCCTTTCAATCTCTTCCATAAGCTTTCTGAGCCCCATAAAAACCAGATATTATCTTGCCAATATGCTCCCACAAAGCCATTCATGCAGCACACCCACTTCAAGTGGAAATAAGAGTCTGGAAATGTCCTGAGGAAAGCAGACCTGGTGAAGTTTATGACCCCGGTTCTACAGCCAAGAACTTTGGGAACAGTCATGCTATCTCATGGTTTGCATACTTTTTACTGTTCAGTCTGTAAATATTTTGAGGGTCACCCCAAATACCTTACATGCTAAATATAGTCAATCATGTTTCTTAAGAAGGCAGCTCCGTTCTCAGAAAATGCCGTATGATATTGGGTGGTACCTGGGCAGCACACAGTAACATCAATCTCATTGACATAAGCAGGAACATCAGTCAAGGTCTGGGTCATGGCTGGCACATCTTTCACAGCTCTGTTGTAGCGGTGACTTCGTCATACACTCTGTCAGGCTCCATATGTCCTAAGGACTCCTCATTCCCCCAAAATAGTGTCTAACACAGGAAATATTTTACATCTTTCTTAATGGAAGCTTTTCCATCCTCTTTGACCACCTCTTCTACTTTATTTGTTTTCTAGAACTCTCTTCTGGTATCTCTAGAATACTCTTCTAGTATTCTTCAAACTATTTAATACACAAAAAGCAAATTACATCATTTCCAACTCCCTCTTGCCCCATCGAGATGGGAGCTTTTTATACCATTTAGAGTTCTCCAAAGTTCTTCATGTGGCATTCCCAAAATTCTATTTCTTAATAGATTTTTCTGTAGAATAAGAAGCCAGAGCACCTTTCTCCATCCATGCCTAAATGCTGTACTGGACGTGTTTCTTCATTGACTCACTGAGCTCCACATAGCTAGCCGAGAGCTTGCACACTAGCCAACTGCCCTGAGAGAAGGCTGTGGAGTTTATACCACCCATGAATGGATGTGATAGTTGTTGAAAAAAGGTGAACAGCATTCTGCAACTATTTGTCTGATGCAGACTAATATATTAGGGTATTCACTGCCCAATGTTTCTAAAAGGAATGGTTTGCGTTTACCAGAGCTTAAGACTAAAGTGGTAGGCTGTTTCACCACTATAATTGTTCTCTTCTCCTTCTGTTCTCAGTCCAATCCTGTCCAGTGCTTTGGGATCCATCTTCAGTAAATGGGACCTTCCTGTTCTCACTCTGCCCTTCAACATTGCGGTGACTTTGTACTTGGCAGCCACAGGACACTACAACCCCTTCTTCCCTACAACCCTCATCAAGCCTGTAGCATCAGTGCCCAATATCACCTGGTCTGCCATCAATGTGCCACTGGTAAGCTTCACTCCAACAAGTTTATGCTATTTCATTAAAAAGATGAGTGTGAAGGCATTCAGCTTGCAAACAATTTCACGTGGGTCAGAATGGCTGTATGATATGTACAGTCATTAGCAATTCACAGAAATAGATGGCTTGGTTCAGTTCATAGAGGACAGTGCCACAAAAACCCCAGGGAAAGTCCTGCTGATCCAGCAGAAAGGCTTGATAGAGCCTAGGGGAAAAAGCTGCCGAATCTCTCACCTCACCTAAAATTGGACTGCTCCAAAACAAGTCTTCAGTGCTGTGAATACAGAAGCACATCTGGATACGCACTCCTGCTGTCCATGTGTGCTTAAAAGAACATCAGGAAGACAGTGACAATGTGAAAAGACAGAAGAAACATCAGGATTCCAAAGGGGCAGGAACTCATTTATACCCAGTCCCCTTAGGTCTAGCTCTAGCTCTGGAGGATCACCGTCCCAAAGCAACATAATATGCTTTATGTAGAAACATCGAATCATAGAATCGTTTAGGTTAGAAAAGACCTTTAAGATCATCCAGTCCAACCATTGACCCTACTCTACCAGGTCTGCCACTAAACCATGTCTCCAAGCACCACATCTACACGACTTTTAAACACCTCTAAGGATGGTGACTCAACCACCTCCCTGGGCAGCCTGTTCCAATGCTTGACAACTCTTTCAGTGAAAAATTGTTCCTAATGTCCAGCCTAAACCTCCCCTGGTGCAACTTGAACCCGTTTCCTCTTGTCCTATCGCTAGTTACTTGGGAGAAGAGACCAGCACCCATCTCACTACAACCTCCTTTCAGGGAGTTATGGAGAGCAATAAGGTCTCCCCTCAACCTTCTCTTCTCCAGACTAAACAATCCTAATTCCTTCAGCCGCTCCTCAGAAGACATGTTCTCCAAACCCCTCACCAGCTTTGTTGCCCTTCTCTGGA
>VYXH01003753.1:724740-742030 GCA_013397275.1 Burhinus bistriatus | reverse complement strand
TAAACAAGGCTGGCCCCAAAACTGAGCCCTGAGGAACACCGCTTGAGACCTGCCACCAGCTGGATTTAACGCCATTCATCACAACTCTCTGTATATATAAATATATATCTCTCTGTATATATATACTATATATAATATATATATTATATATACTATGTAATAAACTCAAATCAACCAGGCCCACCATAGTATTATTGGCTAGGAAGGTTACCATTTTTCTCCCTCAGTAAAGTTACTTAAAAAAAAACCCAACTACAAAACCTCAACTCCCATCCACCATATTACCATCCCAAAAGAAATAAAAGTCCACCTTGGACCGATGAAGTTCAAACCAAACAGTGACCTAACTCTGGTTCGAAGGGCACGAGAGCCCACGTTTAACCATCTGTCGCACTCAGAGCCAGGGTTGCTTCCTTCCTTTCTAACAATTAGCTTGGACAAAATAACTGCCGTGTCCTTTTGAGTACAGAGGTACAATAACGTGCCCTTTTCTACTGCCTGCTGCAGCTCTTGCAGTCCATCCCAGTCGGTGCTGGTCAAGTGTATGGTTGTGGAAACCCCTGGACTGGAGGCATCATCCTTGTTGCTTTACTTATCTCCTCCCCACTTATTTGTTTACATGCTGCAATTGGATCAACAGTGGGGATGTTTGCAGGTAAGAAATATTTACCAAAGTAATTTTTTAACTAGGGTATCTTGACACTAGTCGTTATATGACTTTGTCCAGACTTTAGAGTTGCATGGGCTTGGACGTACTTGGGGAAACGCTCCCATTTTTGAAAGTGTCTCTAAATTTGGAAGGTCTTACTGAAGGTCACACAACATGGTGAAGGCAAGAACAGAAGCAGATTTTCGTTAAGCTTTGCATTTATTATTAGATTTGTAACTCAGGCAGGTGGTTTGTTCCACCTTGCTTAACCCTCCTGCCATTGTGTGTGATAAATCCCATGGAGATGATGATAAAGAAACCTAGAGGAATAGTTTCAGAACTGATCTCTCGCCACCACAAGTGTTTTAAATTACCACCACATGCAGATGTCTACCTCAGAGCTGATCACTCAATGAAAAGAAACAGACTCTTCTGGGATGCCGTTCATTCTATCCTGCTGCAGATCTGCAAAAATACCTAAATGAATGCCACTCAAAATGGCCTGTCTCTCCACTAACCAGAGAAACAGTCTTAAATTAAAAGAGATGATTCTGACCCTTGAAGTTAGACAAGATTAATGCTACTTACGTGACCAATTGTAATAAAAAAATATGACGTACTAAGTGTAGTCTGAGACAACAAGCTGAAAAGGCACCGTCATCGAACAATATGTTCCCTGTGCTCTGAAGCACCCTGTACAAGATGTGAGCTGCCTTATCTTTGTGTTTTTAAACAAAACTATCCACGATTTGCATGGTTAAGAACATTTGGCAAGTTTTGTACAGATCTAGTATTTAATCTAGAAGAGAAAGGTCAGGGGAAAGTATCTGAGGATAAATACGCTGATGAACAGAAGACAAATGAGGACATTATAACAGGAAATGTATTAATCTTAAGAGTGAAATGAAGGTGGCCTGTGCACTGCATATTGTGGTCTTCTTTTTACCGGTACTCCTGAAGCCTCTGAGAAATCCTGCAGAAGCATCTATGAGGTCACATTTGGGGCAGACCCTCAGCTCCCAACCCAGCAGAGAATTTCCACAGAAATGATGGAGTGACTACATCTAGTATCTAGACCACATCTAGTGTCTAGACCACATCTAGCAAAGGTCACTAGGAAGAGACAGAAAACCCTGTTTACTCCCACAAAGGACACTGAACTGTGCCTCTGATATTCAGGATTAGGATACCTATGAGGTTTACATGGTACATGTGAGCACAGGTTTCTGCACGAAGGACACCCAGGTGAGAAGGTCCTCCTACACTCTGGCTGGATCCTCCATCTGGTCATCTAGGGGACTAACTACAACACACTTAGCGCATACGCAGGTAGTTTTGCCTGAAAGAAACCTTTGAGACTGGGCCAAATTCCAACCCTAGGGACATTATCAGTGCTCCAAAATACTGAGCTTCATTTGATTTCATCCTTTTTCTGCAAGTGCATCTTACGCAAGTGTGAGCAGGGTTAAATTTGTCTAGATGTCATAGGGAAGAGACAATGGATTCCCAGCAAGTGACGGACCTCTCACACCTGACCTGACAGCCTTGCCTTTTGTCTTGCAGCCCTGAGCGTTGCATCCCCATTCGACAGCATCTACCTTGGCTTACACAATTACAACTGCGCACTCGCGTGCATTGCAATTGGGGGCATGTTCTATGCCCTGACCTGGCAGACGCATTTGCTGTCACTTGCCTGTGGTACGTATCTTTTGCATAAAGGGAAGACAAAAATCGATGCAGCCAGGCACTGCGTGGGTAGTACAGGTTTAGAGTCAAATACCGCTCTGCTGCAAAACTAGGTCCTACGCAAGAGCTATTTCTGTGATGGCATCAGAGTTGAGCTTGGATGTCCAAGCTGCAAATGCAGACAGAAGGGCCTAAAAACATCTAGAAAGGGTGGAAGTGCTGTTTGTGAAAGGAGCACAAGCTATGGCATGAGCAGAAGTTTTAACAAGCTAGCAGCTCAACAGATTCACAGAAGCAGCCTTTTCACAGCTACACGTATCATTAGAGGAGCTGTGTCATAAGAAAAGAGCTGTTGCACAAGGTCAGTTTAAAATCATCTACCCAAAGACCCCATCTCCAACAGCAGCCAAAACCTGACTCTATGGGAAGAGCTTAAGAACAGTGTAGCATATATTAAATTTCCACGAAGATTCACCCAGCCTCCAACCATTTGCATTCCAGTAGTTTCCTGCCCTGAGCACAGCTTCTGGATTGCTCCACAGCTTTCCCTTCCTTCACTTTGTCCTCGGGTGTCTTATCTCCTGCTTTGCCACCTCTGACATCCCGGGGCCAGGAAGCCCACTGCTGCTTGTGGTTTGAAGCCACAGGACAGACAGTGGTGGAGAATTTCTGTAATCCCCCACTGCACGCAGGTCAAGTTGTGCCAATTGATAAAAGAAATACCACCGCCAGCTGCTCTTGACAAAACCGCGTTCTTCGTTCACCATCCATCTCTACAGAGCCGATAGGACCCGAGGTAGTCTATATAGCCAGACGCCGCATTGTGGCATTTTAACTAATTGTTGAATTCTAACATCAACCCTCACATCAAGTAGCTGGGAGGATATTTTACTGCGTGTCTGGACAACATTACTATTTCTGACAATTTCTTTGGAGAGGTGAACAATATTTTCCTCATCTTGAGCTGTCTTTGGTCTTCTTTTCTCAGCATTATTTTGTGCCTACTCCGGAGCAGCTCTTGCTAATGCCCTGTCTGTGGTAAGTTTTGGGATGGGGGGGATTTATGGAGTTTGTTTGTTTGTTTGTTTTAACTGTATTTTTATTTTTTACGATATAATGTTAAGGAAACACCTCAAAATTCTCCATGTCAGTTTTGACAGCATTGAAAAGAGAATGCCAATGGCAGGTCTTGCACAGATCCTCTGTCAGTTAAATTCTGCACCTGCAGACTCTGAGAATAAGATTTCAAAGGCCTCTGGAGCATGTCATCCCCAGCAGGACTATGCATGTGTATGCGAATTCCAGCAACAGCGAGCACTTTGATACGCAACACGTAGTTGGAGGCAATATTTTTGAACAATTCCCAATAGCCTAAATTTTTTCTTGCCTTTTCCAAGATCTTTCTCCTGCCCTACCTACAGATATTATTTAAGTTTGATCTGAATATGAGAATTAAATTGGGGAGGAGACTGTTCTCTTAAATACAAAACGGTTGTATCTGGACAGATCAAGAAAGAGGCGAAGCCAAGAATGTCAAGCTTTGTTTCTTCTTTAAGGTCTGAGAGATTAAAGCAAAACTGTATTTTAATAAAATTGATATAGTAACTTAAAAAAAAAAAAAATTTAGAACTAGCAGCTTCATGCATTCAATGTACTCATTTGGCAGCCACTCAGTATCATGTAGGCCCCTGCAGATGGGCTGCTTTGTTAAGCACACCTGCTTTTGGGATGCCTCAAAAAAAAAGAACATTTATTTATTCTCCTTGTGATCTGGTTTTTGGCAGACCCCAAGTCAGGTCAAGAGGTAGGGTCACAGAGCAAGACTGAGGGTTGGATGCCATGCCAGTAACACATGGGCATTGAGGACAGTGAATAAGTGTGAATAGCTCTCTCAATACATGACATTTTACAGGACAGTGAGGGTAGGATTCAGCTCATTTATTAGAGAATTTAAATGTCTACGCGCAAGCTAGGTATCTTCAATATTGGTGCCAAGTGCCATTCTGGCCAACAGCTGCATCTCCAAAAAGACTGAGGTTGCCAATGTGGGATGTCTTACATAGTCCCGTACATTTCAGATAACCGAGATACCTCTGGGTGAGCAGCTGAATTGACATTTGGTAGCAGAGGAGCTTCCCAGACCTCCAGTGACCAGCAGGAACCTAGGTTACATGTAGCCCCCATGTAGACTTCTCCATCTGAGCATCCTCCTCTAGATCTGAATGGGGGATGCTCTATGGGGGCAGGGGGGGGTCAGGAATCATAGAATGGTTTAGGTTAGAAGGGACCTTTAAAGGCCATATAGTCCAACCCCCCTGCAATGAGCATCTTCAACTAGATCAAGTTGCTCAGAGCCCCGTCCAGCTGACCTTGAATGTCTCCAGGGATGGGGCATCCACCACCTCTCTGGGAAGGCATGTCCTGTGTCACACTGTCCTCAGGGAAAGCACAGGCTCTTCCAGCTTCTCAAATGCAAGAATTTAGCAACAGGCAGAAGTACGAGAAAGGAACATGCAAAAAGAGGTACCAAAAAGCACCTGTCTGTTTGTCCTTTCCCCTTCCAGCTTGGGCTGCCACTCTGCACCTGGCCTTTTTGCTTCTCCGCACTTCTCTTTTTGCTGATAAATTCAGACAACCCAGCCATCTACAAAATCCCTCTCTGCAAAGTCACCTACCCAGAAGCCAACCGGATCTACTACCTGAGGATGAAGAGAAGAGCATCAGAGAGCAGGAGAGAAGAGCAGAAACCCACCGGCGACTCAAAAATAAGCACAGGAGGCACCCCCCTGTGCACCCCCAAAACCCGCCATGCTTATTGATTTCAAATGCCCATGAGTGTACAGTTTTGGGGTGGCTTTTCAGATGCTAGCCAAACACATCATAGCCACAAACACCACCTTCGGCGGCGGTCTGCAGGCTGGGGATTCGGCATCCCATGCTCTGGAAGAAACACGATTTGCCCTTGAGCTAAGCTTCCCAAAAAGCACTCAGGTAACATAATAATGACTGCCTTATCCATCCACATGCTGTTAACTTGAGAGTCACCTCTTATCAGTAATAATTATAAGAATAGGCAGAAGAACATTAATGCTGATAAGAGGCTGCATTTAATTTCAGATGTGTAATTTAACAGAATAAATATGCTGAGAAGGCATTGGTACCTAATAATAATAAATAATGTAAGAACTACATCAAGAGCTGCACTGCAAATTAAGAACATGTATATCTGAAAGAGGAATAAACAGACTGATCTCTTCCTTTCTTGTGTCCCTTCAATTTCTAACCCTCTTAATCCCTCTTAACAGCTACAACATACACAGGTAAATATTCTTACAGAGTGCATATTATTTTTGGTGCCATCTCCTGACTCCTCATTAATTGCCAAGACAATGAAGGTATGAATAGATATGCTTTATCAGACTAGAAAAGTGACTAGCTAGCAATGATCAAACATTTTTCTTTTCATTGCGTCATTTTCTGTCTTACAAATAGAAGATCTCTCTCCTGCTGAAGGCAGGATAGCAACTCTGAATCCCTACACGCCTCCAGTAGGAAGTAGGAAAACTTCATGTACAGAATGAGATAAATTTTTACTGCTGATTGCAGTTACTGCAGCTCTTTCTCTCCTCTTCCTATGGGAACCGTTCTCTTGCATTAAGCCACAAGCAATTAACAAGTCACAGGCTCCCCTTGATGTTTGTTGGGTGTCAGACTGGGATCTTCTCATGGGTCTTCAGTATCTGACCTGCCCCAGAGAAAGCTCAGGAGGCATTATTGGAGTTAATCATGGGAAACTGAGGACTCTCCTGCCGATGTTCTCCCCCGGTGTTGGTTTCTAACAGGCATAAGGTACAAGGAGGACACGTCCACTTCCTCCAAGTCTTTACAAAAAGGAATGGACAATTGCCCTAAAAAGGACTTTTCTTGGGAACCTTTCCCAAAACCTCAGCAAAACACACCTGACAGAAAGGCTTCCTCGTTCTAAAGTCATGTCGCATGGTCAGTTTAAAACCACACATCCAAAGGACTTGAAGCTTTAAAATGCAAAGAGACTATGCCACCACAAACATTCAGATCAGACACTGTCCTTTCGACCCCTTGATGTGGGGCTGTTTCGCAGATTCATTTGAGGGTCCTTGAGCAGGTGGGAGCCCAGCTCTCACCCAGTACATGGATCTTTTTAGAAAAGGGTGAGCCTGGGTGCTACTTACGGGACTGTTTGTGCCATTTTAAGGGAAAGATCAGCAGCACCTGCAACTGTCAACTCCTCTAAACGTTCCCTAGAAGGAGCATCCAAGATTGAAGTCAGCCTGGGAGATGAAAATACGGTGCCATATAAATACGTTGAGATGCTTTTTAAAAAGGTTAGGCCGTTCCAGAGACTTTAGTAAAATTTAGGTCCTACTTCCTCCCCTATCTGGATGATGACAGATTTGAGATTCCACCTGACAGGACAGCCTCACATATGTAGATTAAGTCCAAATTTCAGCAGCCAACATAACCCTGTTATTGAAAATTTAGGGATCCAGCGAGCTTTGTAGCCATTATAACCTGGTCCACCCTCAGACCTGAGCATGTGTGTCACACCTCTGTCCCATTTCAGACCTCAGAAAGGCAGAATAACGCATGAGGTGATACACAGCTGCTTGAACACCTTCTTCCCTCTGTAGTAGTCAATGAAATATAAAGCACACTCAAACTAGCAGGACCCGTTCATCTGCTCTGCACAGTTTAATTTAGCTCACACACAATCCAGCATTAGAGAAAGATTTCAATAGTAGCAACACAAAGTTACAAAAATACTAATACAGTCAGCTGAAATAATGTTAGAACCATATTTTTTACGAAAAACCTCAACTGTGGTTAGTTATGCCAAGCATATTATTTGTTTTCTTATAAATAAGAGTGAAGTCCAAGCACAATATGGCTATTGGAAAGAATTTGTCATAGAAGAGCCGCTGAAGACATTAATTCCTCAGCCACAAGCAAATCCATCCTGAAATCAATTAGCAAAGCAATTTCTAGAGTTGAAGCCATCCATAAAAAACAGGGTATAAACAGCTTTATTAAGTCTCTAGCTAATCAAAAGATTTGAGTAACTATAACCAGTACTAATAATTCTTGAAAACAGCCAAGACAAATCAAGGGTCTCCTGGAAGGAAGCAGTAGACAATAAAAGCCCTAACTGAAGTTATCAATGGTAGCCCCAACAGCCTGCTCTCTATCAAGTTCTATACAAAATCTTCATTAAGAGAAAGAAAACGTACAGTTTTCAATGGGACTAATAATTTTTAGACAGTTCCCACAGATCTAACATAAAACAAATGTGACTATAAAAAACAGAAACGCCTGAAAACTAAAGCCTCTCCTACAGCTAGAGCAGTCACTCCACCCAGCTCAAACGAAATAAATATTCCTGTACAAATCAACGCCTGGCCTAGCAGTTGCATATATAAAAACAACCGCCTGAAAATTTGCCTTCAAAATCTGAACAGCAGTGGCAAATGGAAGCAGACTAAGTGACACGAAGGAATTGCAGGAGACCTCCCCAGTGAACAGAGAAGACCGTCTGGTCTGTTTAACTAGAGTCCAACGTAAAAACACTACATATACCATGCGGCCCTAAGAAAAATGCTTACTTTATTGCTCCAAATGTCATTTTTCTTACTCTTCTATTTGCTCCTTACCCCTAAAAAAAACCCAAACCAACCTTTCTCTTTGATAGGACGTTCCCAGCTCTTCTCACATAGACATAGGTGCTTCTGTCAAGAAGACCGGTCACAGAACCTCTTACAGAAAAAGCTGAGGCAATTGCTTTAGATGTCCTGGCTTGGGTATTGATGACTCCAGAATGACTTACCTGTTAATAACTCTTCATGAACAATCAGCAAAGCTGCGCTGAGGGATTGTGGAGGGGAAGGATTTGTCTTCTCAGTGGACATTAGTCATAGCAGAGGTCAGAGCTATGCTGCCATCCACACCGGAGCATCCTAGTTGCTGAAGCATGATGTTTACCACCTGATTCCTTCATCTGACGACCTTTTTTGAGATCCCCCTTCACGTACCACTGGAGTCCAGAGCAGACAGAAACAGCAGTACAGAGGGAGACCACTGTGGGACATGGTGACACCTCTCAGCCCAGGGAGGCCACCCAAAGCTGTAGGGCTGGAAAACCCCCTGCCACACTTTCAAACAGCGATGGGGTGAAGCAGCTGTATGGGAAGAAAGAGCCAGCAAAGCGTGATGGGTTAAAGTCTGCTGTCACTGAGCAGGTTTCCTTGTTGGCCTCCACTCTTAATTAAGCTACAGAAGCCGCTCTGCAGCAGAGCTCAGGCCCTTCCCTCCTGGATCTGCTCAATGCTGCTGTGAGCTTAAAATAAGTATTGTCATTTTTTCAGCCCTTCTGCAATGTCGACACCTCTTCTTCCCATACCTGCAACTACGGACCGGTACAAATAGGAGGGTGAAATTGTCAGATACGGGGAGAGCAGGTGGGTCCCCCCCAAACCCCAGGCAGCTGGCGTGTGGAGCCAGCCAGCACCCTGACAGCCACCAGTGAATGTTGGGAAGGGCTTTATGCCCCAGAGGGGTACTCCCGCAATGCTGGGCCTCAGCACAAGCTGAAAACCCCAAAATTTTACATGTAAGGCCAGGTTGGATGGGGCTTTGAGCAACCTGGTCTAGTGGAGGGTGTCCCTGCCCATGGCAAGGGGGTTGGAATTGGATGATCTTTAAGGTTCCTTCCAACTCAAACCATCCTATGATTCTGTGATTCTATGTCCAAACAAGATAAGACCCTAAGATCTCCAGCTGTTTGGAAATTGCTATGTGTTTAGTCCATGCCAGTCTGCAATGACAGACGCATCCCCCAGCACTGCAGACTGACTCATCTTTTTGTAGATCGCATTTGCCAGGGTTACAGAAATACCACCACTCTGAGGGTGGGATCCGTTTGCCAAACACCGTCCCCTCAATCCCCCTTCAACAGATGGGTGTGTTTTAATTTGGAAGATGGAAGGAGTTCAAACAGGAAACAAACCCTTGACTGCAGTTGATTTTACAGTTCTCAGAGGGTCTTTTACAAACTCCTGCAGCTGTTGCCACAGCTGGAATTCACACATCCCAGTGGTAGGATGAGAAGACCAGGGATAACTCTGCGGGAAGAACTGTGGTTCTTCCACCACATTTTCCCTGGGAATGAGTTTGGGCACCTCTGACCACAGTTCAGCAGCTCCTGAGCGTGCTCAATTACCTCAGTGCATTTAGTAGCTTAAGCTGTCGTGGAGTTGCATCCTCGCACCCTTCTCCAGGGACAGCCCTTTGCATAGAGAGACCCAAATTCGTGCTCCCAAAACACGCAGCTTCGCTCAGCGGAGCAGAGGTGGAGCACCAAGTACACGCGGACCCCTTCTAAAAACATCCAACTGCCTCACCCACCCAAAACGCGCAAGGGGGGCAGGCTGCGTTAGCACATCTCGGCAGCCACAACTCAAATCGTGCTGTGCACTGAACTGCAAAAGGTAAAGACAGCGAGACGGAGCCTTCCCTCACCAGCGCAACTAGGATGATCTGGAGTCTTTTTCCCCTTGGCTCCAGGGCAGCCCAGCCTGCACCTGACCCCGCTTCTCCGCGCTTCCCGCGTTTCAGCTAAGTGCTGACACCTCTGTTGCTCCCTCATCCACAAATCTCCGCTCCGCAAAACCACTCGGCCAGAAACCAGGCAGCGACTTCCTGGCTGTGGAGAAAACCAGAAAGGCAAAGATGATGACAAACTATCAGCCAGCGATGGTTTCGGACTGTAGCTGAGTGAGTTTATTTCACTTGTGTAAATTAAATCCCGTTTAGGGCATTTTCCACTCCCAAAAATTGAGTTATCCAGAAGACATTACTTTTTTTTTTTTCTTTCTTTCATCTTCTACCAAACGTTCATCTTTGCTGCAAATGGATTTATGTCTGCTTGCGTGTGTGTGCATAAAAATGCTGCTCTGTAGTACTGCTTATAAAATCCCATAAGCATCTACAGCCGGTGTAACTCTACCTCTCTCCATTGCACTGATTATTAATTTTCAGTTGTTCCTACTGTCTGCTGGCTCATTTCTGGATGCTGCCAGTCCTCTTCCTCTTGTTGATCAGAGCTGCAACCCATGCTAGCTCCAGCACCTTCCACTTCTATTAAGAACTATTAAGAAAATAGTACTCACTGGGATTTATATGCTGAAAGAGTTTCTTGTCGGAACTATTATAGTATTCTGCTTTTTGCTACGGCCCAAAGCATTCATCTCCTACAACATATAGGTTTGTGAGAATTAATTATTCCCTGAAAGTGGGCATGCCCTGGGTGAAACTCATGCCCCCACCATCAGAGCAAAGGAAGGGGAAAGGGTGTGAAACTCTGCTAACCTGAGATTAGATGCAGGGAAGTTAAGTGAGCTGAGCCTGAAATTGCAACAGTGGATGAAGCAGCAGAAAAACACCTTGCCTTGTGTCATAAAAATGAGGCAAGTTTGGCCAGGTTTGTCCTTCTTCTGGGGATCCTGCTGTCTTGGGGTAGGTCTGGAAAATGAGCTGCTTTAGATTTGGGCTTGTCCCTGGAGCCAGGAGAACAGGAGAGGGCTTTGAAGCTGAAATTCAGAATTGTTTGAGCTGCAATTTCCTCTCCGGTCCTGAAATACAGTGATACATTTAACCTCAGGCTTCCAAAACCCTGTAGTATTTCAGGATGTTTCAATACAGCTGATCCAGTCTACAATGCTGCAGACAACCAGAGAAACAAGTAGCCTTGAGGTTCAGACTCATGGCATGAAGTGGAGAGCTTTGCTCACCACCAACTCCTGAGAAACAAACGGGATCACGCCAAGAGCCAGGCAGAACTGGTACACCCTCCCCCAGCACAGATGCACACAACAGGGAGAGAGGAGAGGATCTGAAGGTGTCTGAAGCTGAAGATGACCACACAAGAGGCCAGTGTCTTCCAGCCAAAGTCCACATTATCCTGGGGACCAGCTGGCCATAGTAATTGGAGCTAGGATCATGACGGTGTAAAGAATGATTTCCAGTGGAGGTCCCATAGGTGCTTGCGACTCAATCTCGTTTCCACAGGCATTCAGGCCAGCCAAGAGAAATGGCCATTATTGATAAGAAAAGGGATAGCACAGCCTGGAAAAAGGGCAGGGAACACAAATCCAAACAAGGGGACCCAGCCAGATGAATGCACTTGGCTTTTCTTTGACCTGTTTTTCATGGGGTTTCATGCGAGATATGACTACCTGGTCTTTCTCGGGGTGTCAGAGACATTTGCTGTGCTGGACACCATGACCACCTCTACGCTAGTGAATGGAATGTTGTCAGGTGGCAACTCAACCTCATGGTGAACCACCAGCACAGTCCTTGGTATGCGTTGCCTTGGCCAACCAGCTCACTTCCAAGCAATTCTTCACTCCCACTAGCAGCAATGTTTTAAACAACTATCTTGAAAAATCTGCAACTGAAAGAGATGAGTTGTTTGCTACCCAGCACTCCAGAATTCAGAGCATCAGCCTATAGGAAGAGAGTCTAAACCTCTGCTTAAAGTTGGCACCTAATTTCCATGACAGCGTAGAGCTTTTTTACACCCTACTCTAGCCATAAACCATTTACAACCCACTCTTCACTAACTCCTGCCCCACTCCAGTCCCGGTGAGTTTCCAGATAGCAGTTTTGCACTCTTGCAGCTGCATAAACTGAGAAGATGAGTCCTGGGAGCAGGTCAGGCTGGACAGAAAGGACAGTGGGTCTCCAGAGCAGGTGGGCAGGGGAGGGAAGTGATGTGTGTGCATTAGGGGAACCGTTTATTTTGGGAGCATACATCAGCAGCAGTATCCAGAACCTTACACGAGCTCAGAGCACAGGGAGTTTTGACTGTACCAGGGCCAGGGAACTGCTTTTTATGAACCCTCTAAAAATTGGCATCTGAATATTTGCTCTGATTTCCATAACTGCACGTGTGCCAGACACATACCACGAGAGGGAGCCGGACACCAGAGCCAGACAGCTCTCCTCTCCAGCCATCCCCATAGCCACTAGCTAGAAGAAATGCCATCCAGTTGTCACACAGAGGAATGTCAAATAGCAGCTTTCTCTAGAGAATTTTTACAGGCCAAAATGAAGGGATAGAAGCTGCCCACACCAGTTTGGCTTTTGGTCCACTCTGTGTAAACCCAAAACTACTTCCCTCAGCAAACAAATGCAAGATTGTGACAGACCCCTTGGTGCTCTGTGCTGAAACAGATTTTTCCACTCTGCATTTGCTCATAAAAACAAGCTGACGAAAAGCAACGCGGCCGCAGATGCCAACAGGCAGAGACTTGCAGATGTTGCTCCTCCAGGTATCCTGCCTCCTCAGCCAGCACATGGGCTGAGCATCACCCTCCCTCAGCACACCATGTGGTTATCTCCCCCTCTAGCCATACCTCCATTTCCATTGCTGCCTCTCCACGCCGCTCCAGGGAAACCACAGACTGGGAAAAGTTCTGGAAGTGAAATGGTGGATTAGTCGTAGTCAGCCTTGCAGCAGGAGGTTAAAGCAGTGTCGTGGTTTGGGCCAGATTGGCCCAATCCGGTGGAACGACAGATGCTCGCTCTCTCTTGCTCTTCTCTCGAAGGGAGGCAAGAGAGAGAGGGAAAAAGGGAGACTTAAGAGTTTAGAAGGAACTAAACTACTTTAATGAAATATTAATAATAAAATAATAAAAAGAAAAGAATGAAATATATACAAAACAATATCAAGCTCTCAGGATGACAATCACATCACCAGCAGGCACTGGGGACATCCCAGACTGAACTCAGTGACAGATGGGAACCGGATTCCGGATCTGGATTCAGGATCGGGATCAAAGGCAGACGAACAGACAGAGTCCTCCTTGGACACTGGCCATTGAAGAAAGAGGGCTGACCCTTTGATCCCTCAGCTTTTACACTGGGCATGAGGCAGATGGGATGGAATACCCTGTTGGTCAGTTTTGGGTCACCTGTCCTGTCCGCTCCTCCCCGCAGGTGTGACCCCTCTACGCTTTTCCGCTTCCCACCCTCCAACGGGGCAAGTAACAAAGTTGGCTGCCCTTGGGTGTGACAGCAATAAGGATAAGCAGGAGCCTCTCTGCATCCCATTCCTTGGCATCAACTATAAACATGGGTCTGATCACTCTGAGAGCCAACAGTTTCTGCCCAGCACGCTGTTAATTTCAGCAGTTAGAAGAGGCCTAGCTAAAAAGTAAAGTTACTGAACAAAATTGGTCCTGTTTTACCTCAAACCAGGACAAGCAGGTGACAGAGGTCCCTTATCCTACGGTCCTAAGTCACTGGAGTAGTTTTGGAGCATCACTTAGTTTTGACACCGTCTCCCATAACATCCTCATAGACAAGTTAATGAAGTATGGGCTAGATAAGTGGACAGTGAGGTGGATTGAAAACTGGCTGAATGGAAGGGCCCAGAGGGTTGTAATCAGTGGTACAAAGTCCAGCCAGGGGCCAGTCACTAGTGGTACAATCCAGGGTTAATATATACTGGGGCCAAACCTGCGTAACATCTTAATTAATGACCTAGGTGATGGGGTAGAGCACACCCTCGGCAAATTTGAGGAAGATACAAAACTGGGAGGAGTTATTGATATGCCAGAGGGTCATGCTGCCATCCATAGGTCCTCAATAGGCTGGAAAAATGGGCTGACAAGAATCTCATGAAGTTCAACAAGTAGAAGTGTAAAGTCCTCCACCTGGGAAGGAGTAACCCCACGCACCAGTAAATGCTGGGGCCCACCCAGCTGGCAGAAAAGGCCCTGGGGGTCCTGGTGGACACCACGTTGATTCATGGTCCAGCAACGTGCCCTTGCAGCAAAGAAGGCCAACAGCCTCCTGGGCTGCATTAGGAGGAACATTGCCAGCAGGTCAAGGGAAGTGATCCTTTCTTTTCTTCCCCTTTACTATGCACTCGTGAGACACAACTGGGATACTGTGTCCAGTTTTGGGTTCCCCAGTACAGGAGAAATGGAAACATACAGAGCAAGACCAACAAAGGCACACAAGAATGATTAAAGCATTAGAGCAATTGTCATATGAGGAGAGCTTGAGAGAGCTGGGACTGTTCAGCCTGGAGAAGTGAAGGCTCAGGGATATCTTACCAATGTGTACAAATATCTGATGGGGAGAGTAAAGAAGGCAGAGCCAGGCTCTTCTCAGGGGTGCCCAGTGTCAGGAGCTCAGCTCCTGGGAGTGATTTCCCCACCAACGAGGGATGACAAGGAGCCCACAAACATTGGCTATGTTTCACACATCCACAGCCCACCCCAGCAAAGGCAGACCAGGACTTGAGTTTTAGAAATCTGCAGAGCTCCATATGTGGATTTACGTCATTTTAAAGCACCTGTTGGAGTCCAAGAGCTGATGCAGCTCCCTGTGCCGACCTAATCCCTGCAGTGCAACCTGCGCTGAGGAGCACAGTCAAAACCAGCAGTATAATGACAATCTACTACCAGGTGGCGGTTTTCAGTGCACCTCTTGAAGGCCACTGAGCCTTGAGAGAGGTGTGGCGATAGAGCCTGTGAAGCTGGATTAGGGCCATAAGAGTCTTTCCTGGCAGAGCTGACAAGTTCAAGCACTATACCCAGCTAACACGACCAGACAGCTCCTGCTTGGCAAGCTAACACAGTCGGGGATCATTCCAGAATTTCTCTGGGACAACTCAGGTACTAAGTCTGGTTGGGATCCAACCACCAACCCCTCTTCTGATCATGTCAACCATCGGGCTCAGTCCAAGGGGCATTCTCAGAGCCACCTTCCCACAGAGCACAGCAGGAAGAAGAAACGCACCAACCAGCTTCCCCAGCAGAGAGCTGATGAGTTAAGCCATGGATTCAGCTCTCCTAAATGATGTGGGACTTATATGCCAGACACCAACCCCATCTGCCTTGTCCTCAGCACCAAGCGGTCTTCACACATCCCTAAAACAAAGGCGTAACTTGCTAGTCACCAGTAAGTGTTACCTGCATGCTCAGTTTTGCACATCATTAGTGGTTACCCAGAGCTCAGGGGTAGGTACCTACACCCTTGAGTGCCCAGCACTGGAGGTTAGCAGTGGGCACCTAACTTGGCATGGATTGAATTACATCTGGGAGGTTTTCCACCGTTCCCATCCATCTGCCCCAATCCGATAGGGAATCTCAGTCCTCAGGCAACCAGGAGTGCTTTGGCCGGCTAAGGCACGCAGCCGCGGGCAGGCGTTCCTGCGCCTGACCCCGGTACCCAATCTGAGATCTGTCCCAGACCTTTTTGGAAGGTAATTGTTGGAAATTTAGGGATTTCCTAAGGCAATTGCTGCAGTAGTGAAACCCTCCCCATGGCTGGCGGCACCTACAATCCAATGAACCCGTCACATGGCAGTGGAGAACATCACTCCTCTGCCTCTAGTTCACAGAGCGGGCTGCTGCCAGGGACTTCATTCCCACGTAGGTATCACCAGACTGTGATCCTGCTACTTATTAACCAGCTCTTTGATAAGCTTAACAAAGCATCATTCCGATTCATCCACCGCAGACTTGCAATCCGGTGGCTTTTTTGTGAATCCCTTCCAACATGTCAACAACCTCTTTAAAGCACCAGAACTGGACAGGGTGGTCCTGAATCCGCCTCCCTGGAGGAAAGAGCCACCCCACCGCTCCACAGATGGAGGCAGCACAACCCGACAGCAACGAATCCTTCCTGACCCCAGTGCTGCGTCCCTTTCACAGAGAGCAGAAAAGACTCTGTTTTAAGTGACTCGAGGCCAGGCCTGAGCATCCCTGAAACACGAGAGATGTGAAGCCTAAAATTCAATCCAGTCAGATTCCCTGTGAGGATCTCCCATCCAAATGACCCAATGCATTTCCCTTCTTTTTGAGATGCAAAACCAGTGAGAAAGCAAAGGCAGCCCAAGGAGAAATTAACAGTAAAGGGAAAAAAAATTTTACTGTGCTGGAGTACAGCAAATTCCCCTGCAAAGTTTCGCGGAACGCGTACTACTGGGTGCAAAGTCAGCGGACGGCAGTCTGGCTCCCTCACAATGGCTGGAGCCTGTTTGGTTAGAGGAAGCCTTGCGCATGCAGCAACGATAAGCTGACAACCTCTATCAGATACTTTACTCTTCGGGGGGCAGAAAAAAAATCCAGTCTCCTGTTAAAATCATCTCCATCAAAAGAGAGGCACCCTGGCAATGAGCACAGTGGGAATAACATCACTCCAGCTCACGTAGAGGCTGTGGCTGTTTCCACCGGGAAGGAAGCAAAGCCATAAAAGCTAGATGGGTTCTGGTTCAGCAACGAACTATTCACTCCAGCACTCGGGAGAAGTTACGGGGCTGCTTCTCTAAACCCTGACTCTGAAAAGGTCCTAAAGTGAATTAAACCATAGTTTAAATTAGCCTAACAGGTTCCTTAAGTTCGCTAGCTTTTTCTCTGCCCTTTCTCCTATAATTCATTCTCTCAAGACTTCCCTCTCCAGCCTCTTCCATGCCTTTCACAGTGACTTCACAGCCTTATAAACCTTTCCAATATGCCACGCTTCTGATATTCCAGATTCCTCCAGGGAGCCTGGGAGATTGGGTTAAAAAAAGAAGAAGGAAAAATATCCTTTGAATTTCTCAAATAACTGATAAAAAGCAATTAAACAACAGAAAGTCACCAGGTCCTTTGCTCCAGCCTGTTAACAGAATAGCGCCTCCCAAAACTGCCCAGAAAGAGGAAAACTCGACAGGCTGCTGAACGCAACACGCTGTGATGCACGCTCCCACCTCCGTGTTTAGAGAGGGAAGGATGCTGAGCTGTCTTGGATAAGGTGGAGAACGCTGGAGAGGTCGAGCTCAGGTATACCAAGAGTCTGCTTTGAAGCCTTGACTCCTTTTAAGTGGCGGCGGAGGAGAAAAGACAGAGTTAAAGCAGAGTTAGTTAA
>VYXH01003753.1:649170-722320 GCA_013397275.1 Burhinus bistriatus | reverse complement strand
AAAAAAAAAAAAAAAAAAAAAAAGTTAAAAATCCTGCCCCCCTGCAGAAGCCAAGCAGTCTATTCCAGCAGAATAGGCCTCTCACAATTATTTCCATTCCCTTCCTTCGTGCACTAAGAAAAAAAGCCTACTTTGGCTGAAAAGTCCGTGTTAACTTCAATAGCAGGTCTTCAAAGACCTGCTGTAGCCTGGTCTTCGTGCAATCCCCATCAGAAAATACACACTTCAGCTGGAATTAAAATTCAGACATCACTGTCTTAAAATTCTCAGAGCATCTCCATTATTCTGATATGAAACATCTTTTGTCTTCTGTCCTTTCTTAGATAGCTGCTGTCACCTACTCCCTAAAACAAGGTAACGTTAGCAGACCCTTAATCCGAGCATATATGGCAGCTACTGCTCCTTACAATGCCAAAAATTATTTAAAATGCCAAAAAAATTCTATGCTGGTACCAGTTTCCAAGTGGTTCACTACTTCTTTATATTTTCTTCGGACAACTAAGTAGAAGAAGTGCAAGTCCTCCTTGCTCTGCATTTCTGGACAGATAGGACAAGCACCATGGCACCAACCACCGCACATAGGAGGCAGCCCTCACACAGCGCCTGGGATGTGATTTAGGGTGGCAGTGAAGCCAATGGGGCTGGATCTGGGTCTTTACGGTGTCATGAAGACCCCACCTGAAACCAAAGGTTCTCTTAGCCTACCCATTACGTACCAGGCTCTGCAGGTGATGGGGTGTTTCATGATGATTTCCTTCCCCTTTAGCATATATAAGCTGATAGGAAAGATAAACTGAAGTTCACGTGATTCGTGTCTAGAGAGATACATCACTTGATGGACAGGGACACAATGAACATGAGTTTGACCACTGGCCAGAAGCTGCCTGTGACCACCCCCCAAGTGCTCTGATTTTGAATATTCTGGAAGAACAGGTATGCAGGGCATTCATGCAGCCTTCATCGGGGGTGAAGTTCAAGCCAGGCTGGTGGAAGTGACTCACCTGGTCACCTGGTCTTTTTGCTGTGCCAAGTGCATCGAGCTGACTTCATTTCTGCCCATGAAAACCTGGAGCAAAGGACTTCTGCAGTCTCAGACTTGCACCATGCAGTATTACCTTAAGTACGCACTTAAGTGTCTTCCTATGGCAAAGCAACTCAAAGTGTTGACGAATTAGGGCCTCCAACATGACCCATTTCATTCTCCACTGTGTGAGTCAACCAGACAGTGACCCCAACACTTCTTTATTACATCATTATTACAGCACATTACATCCCACGCAGCGGAACGCCTCCTGACTCCTGCAGCGCAAACAGCTCCTCACTCAGCATGGAGGGAAACATCTCAGGCATGGTAGCGCGGGACACACAACATCACTCTGCACATGCAAATGTAACAGCCCTTGATTTTATGGATTAGCAACAGAGAAAGCCTAAGTTACAGAAAGAGGAGGATTCTTTAAATTGAAAATGTAAATGCACTTTCACCAAATGAAGAGCATTTATCTTGGCTGGAAATTTTGATTTAACTGAAAGTGCATCCAATTCACTTATTCCATTATTTCAGAATAAAATATGAGAAAAGCGAAGGTTAATGAATCAAGGTAATGAATTATAACTGAGCCAGGAAAAAGCCTTCCAGCATCGAGACACCATCCCTAGCAACACTCTCATCATTTTCTTTTCTTCCTCCTCTGGTTAAGCTCCTTCGCTTCGTGTCCTACACAAAGTCAAATTCAACACTCTTGTATGTACTGGCCCTGTCTTCAGCCTCTTTCATGTGGAACCTATCCTTGCCTTAGCAGGGCCCTTCCAGAAGGCAGAAAATGTCTATTTATGATTTGTGCAAATATTTACTACTTCCTGAAATGTCACCATCAGCCTTCCAAGAACATAGAGTAAGGAACTGGCCGGGATGTGCCTTAACCAGCCGTTCCCCCGCAAAGAGCTGCTTAACCACGTGTCTGGGTCTGCAAGCCTAATGTCCAGGGGTGAGGCTGCTTTAGCACCTGTAGTTCTGAAGCATGGATTCTCTTCCCCAGCTGCCAAGAAGGCTTTTACTGAAGTTGCAAGTGAATCAAGGACTGACTCCAATAGTTACATGCTTATATCGTCTTATTATTAACTCACAACCTAAATTATTCTTGCACAAGCTGTTAGCAGTGAGACCTGAAGCAGCTCTGGTTCTGTGTTCACTCAACAACGAATCTTGGCTTGTGTTCTCTTTATCTTGACAATTACCAAGGATTGGTCCTGCTCTTCAGGAAACTGGATACACTGCAGGGAAAGATTTGGCTGTTTTAAATTTGCTGACTTCGTATTGAGAATAGGCCCTTAAACAAATAATGACTTGGCTATAGGACATTGTTTTTAAACTCCGGTGTTTACAGTTAGGTGTAAGTCTCTGATCCATGTGCCTGAATGAAGGCATCTAGAGCTATATGAGGTGCCAAAGGGTATTCCAGCAGCTCCTAATCCAAAGGCCACGTCTCCCATAGGGGACCCCATCTCCGCCAGCCCTGAGTAGATGCCCCAAATACCTCATTTAGGCCTAAACACTTCTGTTTGGCCTATAACGCTCCCCTGCTTCATTTAAGTCTTGATATAGTGCCTACTAAATTTAATAAGAGTCTTTCCATTAGTTCCTGAGGATTTCTTACTACAGGTCCCAATACGTCGTCACCTATCTTATGCCAAAGAGCAAAGGCCAGTGCAGACCACGTAACACCCTACTGGGCAGCTGGCAGAGAGAAGGCGGCAGCACGACTAAGGCAGAATGGAAAGCAAGCACTCTGAATTTGGCCTTTAAGCTCTTAAATCAGTGCTGGGTACTTCTAAAGATGGGGCAGCTAAAAGTACAATTCAACACAGGAAAAAAAATGTGTGTATGTATACACAGGAGTAATGGAGTCAGGCACCACGAACAACCCTCAAGCTAAGGCCACGCTCATGAGAAAAGTTGAGCTGATCCCAGTAGGTGACTGCATAGAAACCCATAAAGCTAACTTAGAGGTACCTATTACTGCTGGCTGATGGATAAATTCAAACTGGAAATACGGATTAAGCAGCAGGGGAAACACAATTATTGAAGCAGCTTCCCAGATTGTGGTTCAACTTCTACCAACTTCTGTGTTCAACTTGTATCAACTCAAATCTTGAGGTAAGCTTTCACTTCTGTGAAGACACTGTCCTCTCATGCCCTCTTGCTCTTCTTGAAGTCACCCTTTAAATCCTAAGCTACTTGATTTCTAGAAAACACCATATAGCAGGGTGTTAAAATCAGGTAAAATACTGTAACACAAGGCTCAGTGGTTTCTCGTGGTGTTCAAATCTATGACTACATGGATGTCTGGAAGGACAGCACAGGGTCCCAAGGACACCTGAAGAAGAAATGTGTTCATGGAGACATGAGAATCAGGTGTTCAGAGTAAGGATTTTCCTCTTTCTGGCTCCAAAATAACATGTGGTGAGCAATAATGCGTGGCAGAGAGAATAACAGGGATCAGTAAGAGGCATCGTAGTGAACTGTCTTTTTTTTTTTCCCCATTGAATTTTTACCAAAGGGTCAGAACATCAACATGGAAAACAGTGTTGATGTCAAGATAGAAGCCAAGGGGGAAAGAAAGCCAGTAAAGCAGAATCCACTGAGCAAAGCTGGGAAGAGAGTCTGCAGAGCTGTTGGGTACATCACTGGAGACATGAAGGAATTTGGAGCCTGGCTAAAAGGTAACGTTGCTTTATCATGACTAATTAGGCGATTCCAAAGAAGAATTAGATAAAAGGAGTAACAACTAACTTCTCAGTAATGTGATTCAAGTTGAAGTATTACAGAAACTACCTCTGCCCTGATTTATTTCCATTTTGTAGGAAAAAAAAATCAGCTTTGTGCAGAGATCCACGTATTGCTTAAATCTTGAGGATGACTGAGATGACATTTACCTCCCAGCATGCCATGTACAAAGCGAATTTAGTCCCACAGAACATAACCCGGGATGGTTATTCTGTGCTCTGCCATTCTTCATAATGCTCCCTGTCCTTTCAGCTGAGCAGTTGCTGTCAAGTCTAATGCCACTGTGAAGTTAAATTACACATGGGTAGGTGTGTTTGGTCCCCATAATAAATCAACAACGGGATACACACACAATTTGCCATTTGAGGCACAGACATCATAAATTAGCTGGTTCATATGAAACCAGTCCAGGGTGTTTTATAACAGGGGACTCTGGCAACCACACTGTTCATCTCAGCTTTCCAGCTGTAAGACTTCAGTATAGACCATAATAAATCCCAGTCAGGTTTCACAGTCTTGTCGATTCATTGCTTCAGTCGTGCTGCCAAGTTCCACTGCCAAAACTCTTCCTGAGTTTCAAAAAAACCATCCTGAATCAGTATCATCTGCACATTTTGGGGGTTTTTTTTGTTATTGTTTAATTTGATCTCTTCCAGATAAACCTTTCATGATCCAGTTTATTGACTGGGTGCTGCGTGGGATATCCCAGGTGATGTTTGTTAACAATCCCCTCAGTGGGCTTGTCATAGTTGCTGGTTTCCTGGTGCAGAACCCATGGTGGACACTCACAGGCTGTTTAGGAACAGTTGTCTCAACTTTAACAGCACTTATTCTGGGTCAGGACAGGTAAGTCCATCCTTTTCCCCTGCAAAACCAGACTGTCACTTCAATGATGACTTATGTGTTAAACAAGCTGCATGGATGAAAAGCATGTGTCTTTGATAGATTGAGAGATTTGGGGTTGTTCAGCCTGGAGAAGAGAAGGCTCCAGGGAGACCTTAGAGCAGCCTTCCAGTATCTGAAAGGGGCCTACAAGAAATCTCAAGAGGGACTTTTCACAAGGGCCATGTAGTGACAGGACGAGGGGTAATGGCTTCAAACTGGAAGAGGGGAGATTTAGATTAGATCTCAGGAAGAAATTTTTCACTCTGAGGGTGGTGAGACCCTGGCCCAGGTTGCCCAGAGAAGCTGTGGCTACCCCATCCCTGGAAGTGTTCAAGGCCAGGTTGGATGAGGCTTTGAGCAACCTGGTCTAGTGGGAGATGTCCTAGCCCATGGCAAGTGGGTTGGAACTAGATGATCTTTAAGGTCCCTTCCAACCTAAACCATTCTATGATTCTATGATCTAGCCTTCACCGGCTATGTATCTGGTCTGGTAGGACCAGACAGATCTTCCCACCACCTGCATCTGGTGCAAAAGGACACTGGACGTAACTGCAGAAGGGGTTGTTGCTGAGAAGACCTGGGACTCAAACATGTGAAATCGAAGGATGATGCATGAACCTTGGCAGGTTGTCCTCACACAGAGTCATGATTGCATGACGAGGGAGGGTGTACTGCAAGCAAAGCACCTGCAGGGGAGAAGATTTCAAGATGGTTGTTTCCTTCACACAGATCAGCCATAGCAGCAGGCCTGTATGGCTATAACGGGGTCTTGGTGGGATTGCTCATGGCCGTCTTCTCTGCTAAGGGAGACTACCACTGGTGGTTTCTGCTGCCAGTAGCACTGGTGTCCATGACCTGGTAAGTCAGATGGCTCCTCTGCTTCTTATTCCAGCCCCAGTGTCCCCATACTAAGACTGAGCTGTTGTATTTTTATGCACTATACAGACTACAACGGGAAAGAAACGCAACTGGCACATATGTGCTACTAAATCTGTATCATTATCTGCACTTCTAAATGCAAATTTAATCCCAAAACAAATAAAATCATAAAAAAAATTACAAAAAATCACAAATAAACCCAATGGGGAAAAGGNGCACAGACATCATAAATTAGCTGGTTCATATGAAACCAGTCCAGGGTGTTTTATAACAGGGGACTCTGGCAACCACACTGTTCATCTCAGCTTTCCAGCTGTAAGACTTCAGTATAGACCATAATAAATCCCAGTCAGGTTTCACAGTCTTGTCGATTCATTGCTTCAGTCGTGCTGCCAAGTTCCACTGCCAAAACTCTTCCTGAGTTTCAAAAAAACCATCCTGAATCAGTATCATCTGCACATTTTGGGGTTTTTTTTGTTATTGTTTAATTTGATCTCTTCCAGATAAACCTTTCATGATCCAGTTTATTGACTGGGTGCTGCGTGGAATATCCCAGGTGATGTTTGTTAACAATCCCCTCAGTGGGCTTGTCATAGTTGCTGGTTTCCTGGTGCAGAACCCATGGTGGACACTCACAGGCTGTTTAGGAACAGTTGTCTCAACTTTAACAGCACTTATTCTGGGTCAGGACAGGTAAGTCCATCCTTTTCCCCTGCAAAACCAGACTGTCACTTCAATGATGACTTATGTGTTAAACAAGCTGCATGGATGAAAAGCATGTGTCTTTGATAGANGGTTTCTGCTGCCAGTAGCACTGGTGTCCATGACCTGGTAAGTCAGATGGCTCCTCTGCTTCTTATTCCAGCCCCAGTGTCCCCATACTAAGACTGAGCTGTTGTATTTTTATGCACTATACAGACTACAACGGGAAAGAAACGCAACTGGCACATATGTGCTACTAAATCTGTATCATTATCTGCACTTCTAAATGCAAATTTAATCCCAAAACAAATAAAATCATAAAAAATTACAAAAAATCACAAATAAACCCAATGGGGAAAAGGAAAATTGATGGCGGATCATATGTAATGCAATGCCTTAAATGTTAGCCACGTTGCTGCGAAGCGTCAGTTCAATTCTGTCTCAAGAGGAACATTATTTTAACCATTCCCTACCACCATCAACCACAAGCGTTTCATCTATTTAAGCCACCATATAAAAATGTCATGAAAATTTACCTCTCTAGACACAGAAGCTGCTCAGTGGTCCCAAGACTTGATGGTTGATGCTAATGAAAACAAACAACTAATACTACTTTACTCATATATGACACCATAATCTGCTAGGTATTTGGACAGCAAAAGTTTTGAAAGCTGGTCTTTCACCCCCAAATATCTAGTTGGAGATTGCTAAACCATGCATGTCATCTGTCTGGCTGAAGTTGGTGTAGTGTTATACTCACTTTAATAAGCACAACTTTGATGTCAGCCTTTACTTCTGAACCACAAGCTTGAACAAGGCCACACAGCCACCTTCACAGTTCACTTAGACCTGGCCTGGCTGTCCTAAATTCAGTACTAATAAAGTATTAATACTAAGCACTAATAAAAAAAAAAAAAAAAAGAAAACACTGAGATTGAGCTGTGGATAATTCCATTAAACCACTGGATCCTCCACAGAAGTGGAAGATCTTGGCTCCTTCACGGTCACCAAATTCACCCCGTATATTGCATAACATGACAGCAATCTGTACATTGCTAACCACCCTGGGAAGGGTAAGAAATTTACCAAGTGACCCTAGCAGATCTCTGATTTTGTCAGAAAGACTGAGGAAATTAAACAGCTTTTTTTTTTTGAAAAAATAGAGTGAATTTCCTACAGTTGGGGTTTTTTGTTGGGTGTTGGGGTTGTTTTTTTTCCTTTAGCTGACAAGCTCCTAGCGAGACCATTTTGTTCTTCTTTCAGCCCTCTTTTCACCAGTGCTTTAGGCTCAGTCTTCTCTAAGTGGGATCTGCCTGTTTTCACCTTGCCTTTCAACTTGGCCTTGACCCTCTATCTGGCTGCATCAGGACCCCATAACCTCTTCTTCCCGACAACTGTCATTCAGCCTGCAACAGCAACCCCAAACATCACCTGGACGGATGCTGAAATGCCAATGGTAGGATGCCCTAAAGATAACAGTCTTCTCCATTTATAAAGAAAACCACTATAGAATCATATTATCTTCCTTTATGCTACTGCATTATGGCCTGGAAATACAAAATTGCATTTATAAGATAGCTATTATCTAAAATGTAAAGGTTTACTCTAGGAACTGACATTTTTGATAGCTTGAAAATAATAATCTTTTTGGTATCTGGTATCTTTCATTTACAGTTGGATCTAAATTATAATCTTCAAAGACCTTCTAGAATCTAATTACCCATTACTGTGTGTATACTGATCAGTGCCCCATAGATAAGGTTGTGCTGAGACTACCAGTTAACTCGCAGGTTAATTTTAGTTTCCATGTACAGCGAGCTGTGTTTTCAAAATTACACCTATCTGATTAGAAATGAGCAAGCAGACAGTACTACGGAAGAATGGTTACAAACTTGGGTGCAGGCACATGCTTACATATTTTTAGCTAACATTCAAGTGGGAACTTTGCAAAGAAACATTTTATTCTCCTGCATAGTGCTGTAGACAATATAGATACTAGAGTAATAGCTTTCCCCTAAGGCTCAGCGAACTATTTTGAGGGGTTCCCAGGGAGGGATTAAGAAAAAAAATTGACACTAAATAGCAATCCACACAAGTGACATTTCTCAAAGAACATTTACCATGGCACATAATTTTATGGGGACCATAAATGGGTTGTTCCACATGGAGGAACACAACATTTTGAGGAAAAGTGTCTTGAAACCGTCTCTAAGCTGTGACCAAGTTGGACTCCGTCCCATCAACCCAGAAACTCTCACTCATATTCCTAGTGAATCCCAAGGGAGTTTCGGGTATGTCAGTAGATCAGGGATATAGCCTTACCTGAGTAAAGCCTCATAATTCTGGCCAAGCCATTGTTGGCCATTTCATCCTCGGATCTGCCCACTCAGAGGCAAATGTCTTCTCAAAGGCTTCATCTACTGGAGCACTTCCATTTCCCAGATTCACTGTCATGCTCCATAACAGCGTGCAAAAATGGCCATTTCAGCAGGATATGTAGAGGTGATGAGCAAACCCTTCCAAGTTCTTTAACATTAGCACAAAAAAACCCACCGGAGGAGCTCACAGCTAGGGAACAAGGCATGACTCATTTCCATCGAGGGAAAACCCTGTGGAAATGCCCTGCTGTCTCCCAAGAAGCATCCAAAGTTTCCACTTACAGTCCAGAAAGAGAGATTGCATCTAACAAATGCCTAACACGAACTTGGCCAAGAAAAATAGGGTTTTTTTAAAAGAAACAAAAAAAAAAAGAAATTACAAAAATGATAACAAATTGTTTTGTTTTGTTTTTAAATTCCTGCAGCTCCTGCAATCCATTCCAGTTGGGGTGGGTCAGGTTTATGGCTGTGATAATCCCTGGACTGGGGGAATTTTCCTGATTGCTTTATTTATCTCTTCTCCGCTTATTTGCCTGCATGCAGCAATTGGATCAGCAGTGGGGATGCTGGCAGGTAAGGATTTGACTGGTGTCACAGATTTATATAAAAGCATGGAGAATAAAAGAGGAACTGCAATGTGTTGAGCATTTACAGTCAAAAATGTTTCTTCCATTGGAGAATGACCGCTTGAAAAAAAAAAAAATATATATTGTTATAAGAATTCTTTTGATTGACTTGCCCATTCTCTTACCTAATTTTATGATGGTGGAAATCTTCAGAAGAAAGAAGATTATTTTTAGCTGAAATGATTTTTTATCATGAAATACTTCATTTCTGAATATATTCTGATGGTTTTAAGAGCAGCTTAATAAAAGCCATAGTGATCAGTCTGAATGTGTGGGCCGCAGGGATGCATTTAGAGTTCACATTTTTGCTCATTCACTCATATATCATCTGCTGAAATCCAATGGCCAAATTCAGCTCAGCAGCACCAGGGAAATTCTACCATGATTGCATGTGGCTTTAGTCTCAGACTGTAGCAACACGACTACAAACAGGAACTCAGTGTACGTATGCAAACTACAGCCCTAAAAAGTTGAATTCATGCCATTTCTAGCTGCTTTTATCTCTTTGGCCAAGGAATGACACATCTTTGACTTATTTTCCAGCACTGAGCTTAGCCACACCTTTTAGCAAAATCTACTCCGGCTTGTGGGGCTACAACAGCTCCCTCTCCTGCGTTGCGATCGGAGGCATGTTCTACGCTTTCACCTGGCAGACACATTTGCTGGCAATTGCCTGCGGTACGTACCCTATGGATTTTTCACTACTGCCACATTTCCTTTTGAAGTCAGACAAGATGCATTTATACTCGAGGTGGGCTGAAGCCAGGTGGCCACCTCCAGACAGGCAGATGGACTTAGGCGAGACTGATGAACGACGGAGCTGGATGTCGGAGCCATTGCTTTAACGTCCCCTGACAAAATAAAAACAGTGTTTTCACCTTCAGCCAAGAGTTGTGTTCAAAGCAAGAGATGTGATCAGTGGATGCTGATTACCTAAGGTCTTTGAAATTAAATGCTTAGTTTTGAGGCATTGTGTTTGTTCAACATTGCTGGATGAATCATATTGTTTTCTCCAATCATAGATACTAGCTCAAATTCCTTCTTTGGAGAAGGATATATCTAAACTTTGAGAAAACTGGAGCTCAGGACCAGTCCGCATCTGTAGTTAGGCAGAACAGTTTCCCCAGTCTATTGGAATAGATACCAAAGGCATGAGGTAGGCAACAGCGAATGATTGAAGAAATATTTATAAGGCAATTCTGTATGAAATTTCAATATCACAGTGAGCTGGGAGTGAAACTATTGCTCATTTAGTGCTCATATAAAAAAGATTTAGCTTTGTATCTCATTGACCCACCTTCTAGCCCTAGAGGCAGTGGAGATGAGGGTGGAAGGGTTATTTTCCTATTTAACCCCATCCATCAAGCTACATACTTTCTAAGTCAGTCCATTTTTCAAAAGCCTCTGTTTCCATAGTCACATTTTTCACCACTCCAGTTCTTTTTTTGTTTTGCCCTTTCTATGAGCTCCAGGTTGGAAGGGACACAGTGCAAAGGAAAGAGCTTTAAGAGGGGGCTGTCCAGGCATGGTCATAAACATTGGTTGAGCTACCCAAGGCAGTGTGAGAGATGTTTGTCCTTGCTGGTGTCCTCCATGAGCAACTGAACTGACCAAGAACTACCTTTCTTTTCCACAGCACTCTTCAGTGCCTACCTGGGAGCAACAGTGACTAATATGTTGTCTGTGGTAAGTAGTGAATTAGCAAAGGTCATTTTTTCAAAGACATATTTGAACATTGTATATTTTCCTGGCTTGTGAGGCAAAACACCAAAACTCAGAGAACATTTCAGCCAAAGGCAGAACTGGTCTGGGAGAGAGGACCCAGCCTGCCCAGAGGGTTGGTGTGGTTCCGACTGCAAGAGGCCACTTACAATCCTCACCACTTTTCATCCTCGGAGCTTGCATGGACTTCCACAACTCAGCCCTCAATACCTCTGAGGTAATTATATGTCTATACTTTGTGCCTGAAGCGATTGAGAAAAGGGTCTTCCACAAGCGTAAAGAAACCTCAAATTTGGTCTAATTGCTTTGCCCAATTGCCAAAAGAGAGTCAGTGCAACAGCCCAGGGAAAAGTTGAATGCTTCTGGTATCCACTCCTATCTCACCTCCATCCAAGACCATTGCAGATGCACAAAGAGAAGGCAGTCTTCTCACCAGAGCTCGTAGATGTTGCAGGTTAATGCACAATGTCAAGATCTCAAAAACAAATCCTGCCTCCCCAGGGAGAGACTCCATGCAAAACCAAGTCAAGACTTCATAGAATCATAGAACAGTTTAGGTTGGAAGGGACCTTAAAGATCTAGTTCCAACCCCCCTGCCATGGGCAGGGACACCTCCCATTACACCAGGTTGCTCAAAGCCTCATCCAACCTGGCCTTGAACACTTCCAGGGATGGGGCAGCCACAGCTTCTCTGGGCAACCTGGGCCAGGGTCTCACCACCCTCAGAGTGAAAAATTTCTTCCTGAGATCTAATATAAACCTCCCCTCTTCCAGTTTGAAGCCATTACCCCTCATCCTGTTACTACATGCTCTTGTGAAAAGTCCCTCTTGAGATTTCTTGTAGGCCCCTTTCAGATACTGGAAGGCTGCCATAAGGTCTCCCCAGAGCCTTTTCTCCAGGCTGAACAACCCCAACTCCTTGAGAAAGCATGTTCCAAGCTGCCCGACTGAGTTTTATTCAAGTGCTGGGGGATCAAATGAAAGAAAGACACATAGTAAATATGTGGTTTGCATTTTTCTTTGCAGTTTGGAGTACCATCAGGAACCTGGTCCTTTTGCTTGTCTGCGCTGACCTTCCTGTTAATAACCACAAACAACTCAGCCATCTACAAGCTGCCACTCTCCAAAGTCACCTATCCAGAAGCCAACCGAGCTTATTATCTGAAGACAAAGAGACATCAGAGGTCTTGCTGTGAAGTATAAAGACACAAGAAGCAAGACACTTTGCAGATTTTAAGGCAAGAGAACAAAGCGTTTCCCCAAAGAGCGTGATTTGTGTGCTACAACATCAAAAGACCAAAAAAACCGCCACCTTCTGAGTGGAGAGAGTTTTTCCACCACTTTAGTTTGTTGTATTCTGATTAGATAGGACTGTGCTGTGCTGGAAGGACCTTTCCCAAGACCAACCTGTAATGACTTAAAAGCACATATGCCTGGAAAGACACTTGAATTTTAAGCAGTGGGGAAATGACTTAGCAGTTGAAAAAAAAAAAAAAATGTTTGTGAAATCCAAGTCACAGCAATCGGACGTAAAGCAATAAAGAGCAGAGCATCTCTCAGTATCTGATGGGAATCCTAATTAATGGCTAAAACCAGCTTACAACAGCAATAGGATACGTTTTAGAAAGCTTCATAGTGACAGAGAAGTGGAATAAAGAGTACTCTTTGCTATGTAGAAAATAGGTGGTGAAGAATTCTCCCTGGAGGATCTCTCAAGCCCGGTGGAGATGTGCATAAGGACTCATCACACACAAGATGGACACAGATAAATTGCAGGCAACTTTGCTAACACTTGCAAGACTTGTGGTAAAAATCACAATAATGGCAGGGAGAGGGTGTCTATCAGCCCCAGCTTTTGGATGTTTTAGTTTGCCCTGGGCTCTAACACTTCATGATGTTTCAGGCCTACCCAGTTGCAGAGAAAAGTCTGTAAACTCAAGGCCAAGAAAGCAAATGCCAGTGAAAAGTATCTTTTTCTACCAAAGAAAAAAAAAAAAAAAAAAGGCAAGAAGTTTCATGATTTTATGTTAAACTCATGATTTTTCTTAATACTTGAACTTAGTCATGGGTTAGCAAAAGAGGGGACAGCAGCAAAGTCATTGCTGTTCCTTTCCTATGCAATAAAATGGCTCTGTTCAGTCTGTGCATAAGCAGAACTAATTTGAGCTGATCTTCTTGACCTCTCTCCCTACACCATCCCCCTCAGCCCCAAAATATCAAGTGGTAAAATGCTGCACTGTCCCAGCCTGCTGCTGAAGCTGCTGCTCTACCATTTCTCTACACCCAGCGATGGGAAGGGGATGGTTGGAGGCCTGGTGGGCATAGCAGAGCTCTGCAGCAGACCAGCCTTGTGCCACCTCTGCACAGGCTAGCGGGGTCTGCAGGTAGGGAAGGAGGAAGCTGACCTTGCACCCAACAGGCTGGTCACCTCAGTGGGTCTTAACTCAGCCACCTTTCTGCCTGGCTCATCGAGATACTTCATCTCATGATGAAGCTGACGTCTTCACCACAATTACTCCATATGCTCAGGTCCTTCGGTTGGCATTAGGCTACGTGCAGTAATGTCATAGAATCATAGAATGGTTTGGGTTGGAAGAGACCATTAAAGGTCATCTAGTCCAACCCCCTTGCAATGGTCAGGGACATCTTCAACTGGAGGCGGTTGTTGCTCCTGAGAAAGTAGATTAAAACCTGTTCCTCTTGTGGCAGAGGAAATAAAGAGTAGCCTGTGAATAGTGCTACTGATGATTTTTGAGGCTGGGAAAAAAACCATGTCTTTTTATGATCACCAAAAAGATCTCAGTGAAAAATATTTGGGATGAACTGCTGGCAGTATTTTCTGGTGAAGTGTTAGGTTTTCAGATGTTTGACAGTATTTCTGTATAACTGACACTCCAGAGATCACTTGTAAAAATGTATCATTTCCTGTGTTTTACTTGGTAAATATCTACATAATATTGTGTGGAGTTAATTTTTAAAACAAATATTCATACTTTTTTGAGTTTGATATAAGCTTTCCTCTATTTATCACCCCTAAGTGCTTCCAAAGACAGGTTATCTCTTAAATAAGTAGTCCAGAAGATGCTGGAAAATAAAATTATGAAATCAGTGTATGGGGAATATTTAGGAAACTTCTAACTTCTGCTCTTTGTACTTATGGCATTTTCCTGCATCAACACCTTCTTAAACGTGCAAGCACAAAGTCTGTTTCTGTACAGGAGGCACGATCAGCTGAAGACAGAGCTACAGTTGGGGCTGGAAACCTCCTCGAGACCAGATGAGGACTCGTTCCTAGGACAGATGCTGGACGGGGCCCCCAGGCTGGGGTTAGATGAGGTCATGTTCTGTCCAGAGGATGCACCGCTCCACTTGTCAAACTGTGATGGAAAAGGTTATCTTTTGGTGTCTGAACTGACACCTCTCCACCCAGCATCACGTGTGCCCCAGAGAGACAAACCTACAGAGGCTGGCTTTCACTCTTATGTCAAAATCTGCACTCAGTAAAGAGTACACGCTTTATGACCAGTATAAATCAGCAGATTTCCTCCGACTGGTGCTATTTCAGCTTGCTGTTGCTGAGCAACAGGGACATTTTGGCAGTACCGTAAAGAAACCATATGCACAGAATAGAAAAACAAGAAAAGATGAAGGCCATGTCTCAGCCATTAGAAAGATTTTGCACGTCATTCAGAATTAATTCCTCATTTCACGCTATTCAGAGAATTCATTCTTCCCATCACCCCATGTAAAATAACAGTTATTTGGTAATTTGACATGTATATCAGTCAGAATATGCATACCATGCTTTTTCCCATTATCTTTCATAACACAGTCTTTGCTAACAGAACTAATTTATCTTATTATTGAAACTGTTCTTTTTTTTTCTTTATGTCAAATAAATGCTATTCAAGTCGATTTATTTTTCAAGCGCTCTTTTTGCATTCTTGTTTCTGACACACAGGTGATATCAGGCTCATAAGAAACATTTACGCTGGGCAGGAGTTTTGAGGCTCTTTCTTGGACTACCTCCCTCCCAGTGACAATGTAACATGGCAAAAGAGATGTCACTGCGTTTAACATTTCTAAAAAATAAATAATAATAATAATTTTTAAAAAAAAAAAAAACACAACACCAAACCAAACCACTTGAAAACATCTGCTCAGAATCAGGTTTTATCCAAAAATCTAACTCAAATGAACTGCCTCACTGCCATTTCCTAAGCCCCTCTCATGGCTTCTGTCTGATGTGCATAACTCCCTCCAAGACTCCCAGTTCCACGTCAAGCAATTGCCCCAGTCTCCACCAGTTGACACTGGTGTGCCTCCTGCCCCCCAGTCCTTTCAGCTGTGGTTCAGCTGTCCAGTAGCCACACACCTCCTAGAACGGGAAGGGAAAGCGAGAATGACAACTTAAGAAAAGAAACTGCAGGATGCTGAGCAAGGACCAGCAGATTTTTGTCAGCAGAGCCCCGCTCCTCTTCCTTCCCAAAGCAGTGCTGCTTCCTCACGGAGCCCAGAGCATGCTGACCACACCAGCAACGGTATCAAGACATGGACTATGGCCCTCATTTCCCCTTCCCCCAGCAAACCAGCATCTGGGCAAGTGCAGAAGAGGCCAATATTTAGCTGTGCAGTGGAGACACTACACCCTTGATGATGCGGAACTGGGAGGAGGAAATGTTCAGCCCAGGTCACCTGAGGACCAGACCCAAGAGTCGGTTGTAGAAGTAGAACCAAAAGCAGGAGGTGAGTGCACCACACCAGCATTTTAGATGCTCAAATCTGGGGACATGCAACAATACAATCTCCTTTATCTGATCCGCCAGGACTGTCACGGGTTTTGTTTGGTTTTACCATGTTGTACATGAAATATAAACAGTATAAAGAATGCTCGTGTTGATAATTAGCTAATCTTTCGAATCTTGACATTTAGTGTAAAGGGTAGAATTGCCACAGAATTTGGCCATAGCCAGGAATAATTCACCCGCTGAGAAACACGCTAGCCGTGAGGAAGCAGGGCTATGCATTCAAAAGAAATACTTGATTATTTCCCCCTCCCTCAGAGTCTAAGCATTGTAACGACCACTACGGCAAGTGAATCCTTAGACACAAATGAACACCTTTCTGACGCTTTCTCTTTGTCTTGCCATGGAAACCTGCCTTCAGGTGGTAGAGCCCTCTTTGTTCCCAGCAGTTCAGCTTACTCAGGATTTTGAATGAGATGGGGAAACAGTAAAACTCTCAAAGCAAATGCACCCCAATGACTTCAGACTCTCACTCTGCTTACTCTCAACGGCACAGATAGACCAAGGTAATTATTTTCCCACGCATAGAAATGGAAAGCGTTTAAACAGGAGTTGGAAGCCTTAATGTTTCATAGAAGTGGGCCAGAAGACTTGGGCTTAGGTCCCCAAAGGCTACATCCATGCTGGTAAATGAAAAGGATCAGGTGCTGGCACACAGACACGCATCCTGCTTGACGGAGCATACATGCCCTGGCACAACCCCAACCTTTGTCAACCAGCATCCCCCAGACAGTGCCTAGACACAGCTCAGCAGGCGGCGTGGACCTCTCTTGGCTCCTCAGCACTTCCTCCACCAGCTAATACTTAAAGATGTTTCACTTGCAAAGGGGCTCTGAAGGTTAAATTACCTACCTTGTGGTCGAGCCCTCCTGACTTGCTATTCCATTTCAGTGCAAAGTAAAACCACTTTGCTGCATAGCGTTCCTGCACGTTTCATCAGCGAGAGCCCCTTCATGCCTGTTTGCAAGTGCGGCTTCATGGTCCTGCACCGGCTGAGGTTCAGCTCCTGAGCTGTGGGGCTGCTGCCCACTCTGCCTCGATCATTGGGGCCAAAGATGTACAATACCTTCATAAGCGATCTGGATGATGGGATCAAGTGTGCCCTGATGAAGTTTGCTGATGATGGGGAAGTGGACACTTGGGAAGGGAGAGCCATGCTGCAGGAAGACCTGGATAGGCTGGAAGAGTGAGCTAACAAGAACCTCATGAAGTTCAACAAGGACAAGTGTAAGTTTTTGCACCTGGGAAAACAGTCCAGGAGGGCAGCGCAGTCTGGCATCTGCCTGGCCGGGGAGCAGCTCTGTGGAAAGGGACCTGGGGGTCCTGGTGGGCAACAAGCTCGACAGGAGTGAACAGGGTGCTGCTGCGGCAAGGAAAGCCAACAGGATGCTGGGTTGTATCGACAAGGGCATCACCGGCAGAGACAAAGAAGTCATTACCCTGCTCTACTCAGCGCTTGTCAGGCCACACCTGGAATCCTGTGTTCAGTTTTGGGCCCTGCTATACAAAAAAGACGTGGACAGGCTGGAGAGGGTCCAGAGAAGGGCCACCGAGATGATCAAAGGACGGGGAAGCCTGCCAGACGAGGAAAGGCCGAGGGAATTGCGTTTGTTCAGCCTTGGGAAAAGACAGCTTAGGGGAGACCTTATCACCACATCCCAGTATTTAAAGGGTGGCTACAAAGAAGATGGAGACTCCCTTTATACAAGGAGTCACATGGAAAAGGCGAGGTGTAATGGGTACAAGTTACTCCTGGGGAGATTCCAGATGGACACAAGAGGAAAATTGTTCACAATGAGACCAATCACCATTGGGATAATCTCCCCAGGGAAGTGGTGGATTCCCCAGCGCTGGACACTTTTAAGGTTTGGCTGGACAGGGTGCTGGGCCATCTTGTCTAGAGCGTGCTTTTGCCAGGAAAGGTTGGACCAGATGATCCTTGAGGTCCCTTCTAACATGGGATTCTATGATTCTACGTCCTTGGCACACGAGGGGAAGACCACAAGAGACAACAGCATTGACGCCCTGCCTTTTGCCTGACACAGGAGCACTCACCTGGGGTAGAAAAAGGAACAGAAATAAAGAGGGAGGTCTACAACCTGGGGGTTCTGGGCATCACCCGAGGGTATTGCTGAAGAAGGATACCGCCGCCAACCAGCAAAAGGGAGGCTGAAAGGGCAGATACGTGACTGAGGAGCTCATGTTGCCTCATGTGCTATGGCAAGAGCCTCAGAGACTGGGGCAAGGAGAGCCAGTCTGAGGCTGGATGAAATCCTGCCCACCATACCAGTATTTCAAACTGCCCTAAGGAGCGATGCAGCTTGAAAGCTGGCCTCAAATGCGGAGCTTATTCAACCGTCATGAGAAGGATTTCTCACAACAAATTCAAACGCTTAGAAGTGAGCACCGAAATCAATCCTGGGGTCAAACAGAAGTACCTGTGTGGGAGAACATGGCTCAGTTGCCCCTGTAACATCAGAGCAATTGCTTCCACTTTTAGGCCCAGTAAGGTCAATGAGATTATTTTTCTGAGTAAAATAAAACCGCATCTGCACATGACTGCAAAATTGGGAGTTCAAATGCAAACACTTTCTAGGAAA
The DNA here is from genome assembly GCA_013397275.1 of Burhinus bistriatus. Classification (NCBI taxonomy): domain Eukaryota; kingdom Metazoa; phylum Chordata; class Aves; order Charadriiformes; family Burhinidae; genus Burhinus; species Burhinus bistriatus. Next base: position 703,936 of record VYXH01003753.1, on the reverse strand, counting down.
ATCTGTCTTTTCCTTTCTTTTGCCTCCCGTAAAAATGTATACATTAGAAAATGGATGGGAACCATGGGCTTGGAAAACTGACAACTACAAATCCCCTCATTTTAGATTAAACATTCTTAGACCTGTCATCAGTTCAACCGGAAAAGGCTGAGATCAGTGGGAGGTTAAGGATCAGATTTCCTAATTAGTATAATTAAAGAAATAACACTAGGAAAAGCGTGGCCCTGGTGTGACGCACTGGGCAGGAAAAGAAGGAATTTTTTCAAGCAGAATATTCCAGCAAACATTCCCGGTGCCTCAGCCATAAAGCAGCTATAAAACACATTGCAGTATGTAGTTTTCATGGGGGAGGATGGGATGCTCCATAGGCAAATCAGCCACTCTGGACTCCGCTGCTGCACAAAGGATTTGCTACAGGGGAATTTTCACTGTTCACGGAATTATACTGCACTGACTGTCCCCTCCTACTACATACACATACCAAAGTGTAGGACAACCTAGAAGAGTAGTGTGCAACTTTATAGAAAAATCTTCTGACGGTCTCTGAACAATAGCTTTTTTTAGTTAGTATTTTAAAACAAATTAAATGAAGGGAAGTAAGGGTCCCGGCTCAGAACAGAAAAGAAAGTTCAAAGACAACGTGGTCATTCTAATAAACTTATGCTACCTTCCCTTTCCATATTCGCTGCTTTTGAGACACAGAAAGAGTAGGTTATTTAGAGAGTTAACAAAACTTGAATACAGCTTCTAAGAAACAGAGAAGGAAGTTACGAACTGATGTGAGTAGAATTAACCTCCCTGGTCCCTTCCAGCACTGTCATTGCAAGTTGTGCTAGAAGTCATTCTCATGCACAGGGTGGGATTTTCTGCCCTGCTGGCAGGTTACGTTCTTCATGTTGAGGTTGCAACATCTATGAAAGCCCCTACACATGCCAATTAAATGTGCAGGGCAAGACAACGACACACATCTAGAAAAAAAAGCAGGGAAGAGCAGATATAACCCTAGATTTCAGGAAAAATGGTTCAGAACACCAGCGAGCTACAAATTTAACAGCCTGGCTATCATAAAGGATCTGTGCATAAAGCTCTAGGATTTGTACTGAAAAAAATCAGGATGGGAACATGACTTTGTTCTGAACACCCTGCATAAGAATCCAACATATGTGCCTCTGACTACACACTTACTGGGCAAACCCTATGTGTTTTTCTTTCTCATTTCTAAAAGGAAGGCATATCAACCTCTTTTTCAACTTGCCTTGCCTGTCTTTACCCTCTAGATTTCTCTGTGGTCAGGCGACACTTGAATCCTGCTGTGCTCTCTGTGATAACAGCGCTGACCCTCACCAAACGCTGCCCCAGTAAGGCCCAGATACACCCCATTTCACTTCAGAGACTCTTGTTGAAATGCCAAACTTTGTAGTCTGGTAGCTACAAACACTTTATACAATTCATGGAGAGAGAGAGAGAGAGATACAGGCAGAGAGAGAAGCGCTTCAGTAAAATAATACAACCCTTTCTAAAATAGCTAGCTACGTGGGAGAAGCTTATCTTTCTCTGTTGACCACAGAAGAGGTTGAGGGAAAATAGACACCCACTGTCACGTCATTTAGATTGGATATTAGGAAAAATTTCTTCACCAAAAGGGTTATCAAACATTGGAACAGGCTGCCCAGGGAAGTGGTGGAATCGCCATCCCTGGAGGTATTTAAAAGACAGGTAGATGTGGTGCTGGGGGACATGGTTTAGTGGTGGTTTTGGCAGCGTTAGGTTGATGGTTGGACTCAATGATCTTAAAGGTCTCTTCCAACCTGGGTGATTCTATGACAATCAAGTTAGGTGGGACAAATCTGGGCTCTAAGTGTAGATCCACAAATGGTCTAGGCCCACAGTGAAACAGCTCCCAAGAGATACCACATAAGTCTGAATTGGCTAAGAGCTAGCTTAAGCCTAAATTCAAGATTAGATCCTCAAAACCCCTGCCTAACTGTGCTTTACCCATAAAGTATCCAGAAGACCACATATTAAGAAAACTACGTGTTCGCATATATATATGTGTATTAAGTGTCAAAGTCCTGTTCTAGTCAATGGAGGTTAAATCAATACAATCCATGGAGTACAGACAGCAATTCAGCTGGTCAAATGTGGGGGTCAATTTTAGGGTGTGCTGAATCACCCTCTAGACTCCACGGACAGTATTGACTAGAACTACACTGATCCCAACAAAAGCATGGATGACAACTCACGCGCAGACACCAACAAACAGGTTTACCATCTTGGGAGATGACCCCACCCCACACGCACAGCTCCTTGCTCTTGGACATGTCCAGAACCATCTGCATCCTGAGCCACCCATGCCTGGCCAATAACCCTCTGGAATGAAGTGCTCCTTGCACTTAACTTGCCCAAAGGTTCTAATCCAGCAGGAAGCATGAGCATCTCAGAGCATGCTCACAGACCTACATACACAAGAGGAGGAAGAAGTGGTGTTCAGCACCACACCACATAGACATACACTACTTTTATCTACCTTGCTATATGCTCTAATTATCTCACGTTATGTATACGCTCAAACAGAGACTGAAGTCTCGTCTCTACCGTGTCATGACTTTTGGAAGACTACTGAGAAAACATGAAACAGCTTAGTGGCCAAATTCTAGCTCAAGGAATGTGCAAAGGCTCTGAGGGACTTATGCCACATCTTCCCCAAAGCCTTCCTACGGGATAAGTCCAGGAAGCTCCCTGCTCACCAGGATGCTGCTCTTGGTTCCCTGGTCATGCCAGTGAATCATGAGCAAAGCACTTGGGGGCTAAGAGATGGACCAGTGAGGATCCCGGCATTTCTGCCCTTCTGGGAACTGACCCTTCATATGATAAATAGCATCACAATCTAAGGAGTTAGATCCTATGGAGGAGAGCAGAATCCATCTAGTTTTGTTTCAGGTTGCAATTCTGAAGCCTGGTTTCTCACACAAGGAAAGAGAGAGGGAGGTGGAAAGTCACGTTACTTTGGAGCAAGCAAGAACATAACTTGTAAGAGGAAAATGCCTATTCTCTAAAAATTGGGGGTGGGTCTTTATTACTCTTTGAAAAACAGAATGCAATTCATGCTCAAAATACGATATTTTCTGGGGTTTAACTTTTCATGGGAGAAACAAACACAACATTGATTTGTTTATGTTGAGATGCTAAAACATGAATAGGACTCTCAGCAAGCAGTCCAGGAGCATCTGTCTAAGGCCTTTTCACTGCTAGTCTATGGAAATGCTGTCACCTCATCTGACAGCCACAGCGAACCCGTCATCCATCTCATTAGCCATCCTGATGCTGAACACCGTTTGCGTGGGTAAAAAAAGGTAGATGAGGTTAGTGATGACAAACAGGTCACATAAGTAGTAGCTTGTGTTACGTCTGTCTCCCCTGACCTGAACCTTCTCTCATCTGCAGGACAAGAAAATAAGAAAACTTCCTGTATCTGGAATTGCTATATATTTTTTGTTACACATTCCCAGCTCATCCCCATCTTCCTTTTGCTCTACTCTCATGACAGAGAACATCTACGGCAAGGGGCAGTGTCTGACAGCAAATGCAGGATCCTCGGTCACCTCCTGCTGCCTGAAATGCCCTGGCTTCACTCTCAGCTGGAGGAAGATACAACCCTTCCCCACGTTCATGCACTCCCTGCATACAAAACAGCAGTTTTCAACTGAATAGGAAAATCCAGAATGATAATCCCCTTGACACGTCTCTCCGATTCACTTCATCATAACGCAACAGATGGCTTATCTTCAGCTTACCCTTATCTAAACTGCATAGGTGACTCAACCCTACGTACACAAGGAATATCTTCAAAATACAAACTCTCCCTCCCTGGAGAGAGAAATCCCACATAACAGCAAGTGTTGTGCGTTGGTGGCTTAGCAACAAGATGCACCTCTGTGTGTAACTTTTCTGCCAGGCACTGTGAGCAGCTAGCAAGCCTGCTATGTGTAATAAACCCAAGTTATGTCCAAGAGACAAGGAACACAGCAATAATTTGGAAGAACTGCAAGTTCAGAAAAAAAAAAAAATCCCCTAAGGGGATATCGAACTTCTGTCCTCCTCTCCAAGAAACCCCTTCACTTTTTCACCATCCCACCATGAATGGCTCTTTGAGGCTTCACTCCCTTTTCCATGTCCCCCATTCCTGGTTTGCTCACAGCAGGTTGTTGGTGATGGACATGGTCACCAACCCCTCTGGGGAAGCGTTCTAGCTTCTCCAGCACCATCAAACACTTTGAATTCACTAATCCTTGAACATCCTTAGCCACGACACCCTCCAGTTGCTACCAGAGCTTGTTCTGGGGCGGGTGATCGTTCTGCACCGACGTTCCTGCCACAGCAGTGTTGTCCATCCATAGGCATCCACTCCCTCACTGGAGTTCTTTCAAACCTTGCTGCCCTCAGCAGGTTGTTGGAAAGTACATACCATTCATTTCTCCCTTGAAACACCTAAAGGCACTAAAGGATTTCATCTCTGTGGGGTGGGTAATGACGAAAGACGTGACCCAGCACGAGAGTCCAGAGCACCAGAGACTCTCTCCGTCCAGGTACACGAGCAGCATTCCCAGAGGGCTAGGACAGCAACAAAACTATTACAGAGGCATTCAGTAAAGGTTTCATGTGGGCAGATCACATACCATTCCATCGGCCTTCAGCCACAAGATACAGAAGACACCGTTTGATTACGCCGTTTGATTAGTTTAACTATAAAAGACAAAAAAAATGGATTCAAGGAAGAGAGGATCCACCCAGCAGTTCAGCAGACAGACCGACCCATCCAAAACATAGCAGGGATTTTACATAAGGGAGAACGAGATTACATTTAGCCAAAATACCAGTGATACAGCTTTGGGATGAATTTGCCATTTATTTTACTAAGCCAAAGCTGAAAGCTGATACAAAGCAGGGAGAAGAACTAGATTAGTTTCGAAAGAGCAAATGCCCACTAACATACCAAATGACAGATGTCATGAACTGGAAGTCGTGCTGGGGATTAAAAGCAGAGTAGCAGGAACAGAGCAGAAAAGGAGATCTGATCCTTATCCCCAAGATATCTGCAGATGTGGTGAGAAGAAGCTGAGGTGCGTCACAGAAATAAGTTACACCAAATATGCTTGAGATGGATTGAGACCTCCACACTTTCTCCACTGAATACCAAAAGGTTTGGTTTGGTTTTTTTTTTAGTACAAAAATGTTTATTGTTTTATATTTTGCCTGCAATGAAAATTCCAGAAGAAAACCTTTCCCCTGATGGATACCTCCTGGCAGCTGATGTTACCTCTCATCTTCAGCACAAGGAAGGCTGAGGAGCAGCAGGTACTAAAGAAGGAATTACACAGGACGGATGCAGCCTAAGCTTTGCTGGGACCTTGTGGAACGGTCCTTCTCAGCAAGTCAAACCACCCATCAGCTCCTTTCCAGGAGCTGAAAATCACCGCTGTAAGCATTTCGCTGCCTCCCAGGGTGGCAATTCTGCAAACAAGCAGGAATCCACAAGACTCGCGTAGATCAGCCAGGAAAAACCAGTGCCACCCTTCAAGCTGGAGCACATGGCAGGCCAAGGACTTTTGAAGCCTACGATAGCAGAGGAGGAATGTCAGCAAGAATGCCATGCAGGAAAGGCACATTGTCCTTACAACAATCCTTCTCCCAGAGGCGGCTGCTAACCTGTATGTTGCAGATTTACGTAATAAAGCTAAGGAGGTAATGGAGGCCCCATTTGCGACATGACCGATAATCACGCTGGTGAGTTTTGCACGTTCATTTGTTCCATTGTCCTTTCAAAGAATGATGGCTATCAGACTTGCAGAAACCTGTGTTTTTAGATGAAGCTGTGAGCAAGCAATGAAAGAAATCCAGCCAAACAACTCTGACTTCAGACACATGGGGTTGTCCATGTTCTCCTCAAACACATATAGCCAGATTTCTCCTGGTCATGGGAGAGGTAACCACATACTGGTGCTGGAGAAGACAGCTGCTTGCAGACCTGTCACGAAGCCATCCAGGATTTAAGTTCTTCTGGGAACCAATCCAAAAGCTTTCAAAGGATACCAGAGAGTCATTTATATGCTCAGAGAAAAAGGGCCAAAGGTCTGATTATTCAAAATAATCAAGCCAGACAGGCAAATGAGTGATTGCACCTCAGAGGACGCACATGTCTGTTCTTCTTTCCCTGGCTAAATCATGGGCTAATCTTTCTACAGTATGTTTATCTGTAACAAAGTAATGCATTTTGCCTAAAAGAACGTGGCACTGTTTCATCAACATGTGCTGGATCAAAACCCGTCTCCATGACAACACTGGCCCAGGTTGCCCAGAGGTGGTAGATGCCCCATCCCTGGAAACATTCCAGGTCAGGTTGGACGGGGGTCTGAGCAACCTGGTCTAGTTGAAGATGTCCCTGCCCATTGTAGGGGAGGGTGCACTAGATGGCCTTTAAAGGTCCCTTCCAACCCAAACTATTCTATAATTCTATGACAAAGTCACCTGCAGTTGATGGCACTCTTTGAAAGCCTACCTGTGGATGGCCTTAGTCACCCAGCTCCCTAACAGAAAGAGAATCCTCCTTTCCCCTCTTACTGCTGGAAACTACAACAACGGCAATCTGGGGTCACATATTTTTAACTCTTTAGGTACTTAAGGACATGCTGCAATAAGGCACAGTGATTTTTCAAATACATCAAGATAAGCCCACACCCAACCCAAAGGATTGTGGAAACCCCAGGAAGAGTTTGCCTTCAGGGACTGCAGAACCTCTCTAGTTAATTTAGCTAAGGTCTCTGAGGACATCATGTGAGAAGCAGAGATTTGTGAGAAAGCCGCCTGCCCCGCGTGCCAAAAAGTGCCATTAACTGCTCGTGCCATTAATCACGTCCACTCCTAACCAGCACATTCCCCTCCCCACCTGCTTTACTCGATTCCCAGCTTTAGACTACCAGTAATTTATTTACCCTGCAGCATGAGCAACTTTTGTCTCGCTGATGCCCTGGCTCCATCCTACTGTGCTTTAAGGCAATATCTTTGTGAAAGGGACCATGACCAAAGGTCACAGCCCATAAAGGGGGTTCAAGATTGGAGGGGAGAGAAATGACTGTATGGAAATGTCCACTTCACAGAAAGGCCATCCTCCTCTCATCCCCCATGTTCTCCAACACTGTAGCATTGTCTTTGCCCAACCCCAAATTACACCTCTTCTTCACCCCAATTTTCCACCATGCTTCCTCAGCTTCCCTCACTTTGCCACCTCTCTGTCAAGCAGCTTCCCTCCTCTGGTGCAACTTCACTTTCTAGTCTTGCCTGGACAGGAACACTGAGCTTTCGACAAGGTCCTGCTGGTGAGTCAACAGCCACTTGCACACAGGCTTGTGAGCAGGGTGTATTAAGTGATGTAAACTGATCTATTGTTTGCTTCAACCCCGTGTGTGGTGAGAACTGATAAGAACAATGCACTCCCCGTAACACTTCTCCTCCACATTATCAGCCTCTGATCTTAATCCCAGGAGTCAATGTCATAATCCATCACTGTTAATGAGCGTGAGCTCCCCTAGGCAGGGGCCTTATCTCACTTGGTATCTAAAGGGCTATACGAGGTTATGGCAATAGCGCAATTAAGTAAAGGTTAAGTTGGCCTGAAAGTGTTAGCACTGGCTCTTTGGAAACACTTCTATGTTATCAGAGACCAGAGGAAGCAAAAGTAAATGCCTTTATATGCTACAACTCACATGCCTCTTCCTGGCACTTCCATCGCTGGGACCTTCCAACCCGGCAGATCCCAGTAGCAACAACACAGAAAGAGAAATTGCCAGCTTTGGGCACCTACCAGCATAGACACGTGCAAGTGTTGTGATTTCAAGGCAGGATTGAGCATGCTGGAAATGTGCTCAAAACAGTTTGCCATTTATTGCCACTAAATACTACATTTACTACCAGAAATGTTTCTTGAAGTGAAGGTAAAGACTAAACACACAGGCAGTAATACTATATCAGTACGTCCTATTTAGCCCTGTTGCCAGCATCAATCAAAATTATCACACCCATTGAGCAAACCAAACTCTAGAAGAACAACCCCCAAAAAAACAGCAACACAATCCCATCTTCAGCCTGCCTTCTGGGGAACCTGTGCCACAGACAGCAAAAATTATTCCTTCTCCTGGCTCTTCCAGAGGCAGGTCGCTCCATTAGGGCAAGAAAAGTTGCTGCCTTCATCTCACCTAATTCCTGCCCCAGCTAGAAAGGAGTTGATCTTAGAATCATAGAATCGTCTAGGTTGGAAGGGACCTTTAAGACCATCGAGTCCAATCATCAACCTAACACTGCCAAAACCACCGCTAAACCATGTCCCTCAGCACCACGTCTACCCACCTTTTAAATACCTCCAGGGATGGTGACTCCACCACTTCCCTGGGCAGCCTCTTCCAATGTTTGATAACACTTCTGGTGAAGAAATTTTTCCTAATATCCAATTTAAACCTCCCCTAGCACAACTTGAGGCCATTTCCTCTTGCCCTAATCTTGCACTGACGGGCCCTGCCAAGAATTCAAGTAAAGGTCTCCTCTTTCCATAGTACCTACACCACCTGCCCTTCATACAGGTCATGAGCTACCTACTAAAATTATTTGCAGTGGTCCCCTGAAAGGCAAAAGTGTCTACAATGCCCTTAAAACACATTTCCCTCTGCCTATGCCTCAGCTGCAGATTTAACAGCAATGTAGACAATCCTGGGACAATCAGGTCAAGGCTGTCAAAGAATATTGACTCCGGACACAGTTCATTGGAAAGAATAATTACTCACCCCTGCCTCATTTATTACCTCAACTGCTTGGCTTCCCATCTGCCACTCACCCTTCCTCCCACGCTTGCCCCGCGTGGCCGCGCAGGGGCTGCGGGCGCTGTGCCTTTCCTCACTCCTTCCTACCACGTACGGTATTTCAGTACCTAGGTCAAATCCAAGTTTTGGAATTCAGTTGAGAAGCAAGCGGATGAAAACAATCTATGTTATACTCAAAATTACATACCAGGTCAGGTTAGATGGTGCACTGGTCCTCCTCCACCCTTGAAAGCCACCACTTTCAACCACTTTGGGCTATATATAAGAGCAAGAATGATGGTGAGATACCCACGCCAGGATGGAAAAACCTGTGGTTGACACTTACAGGTGGGTGAGCTGAGGAGCAGTCAAAGCGCTTCTGGAGCTGTACAGTAGCAGACAATGCCAAGAGGAGAAATTCAGCTGAAGTTTGCCAGCGAGCAAGGGGAAATGGCTGAACAGTCCAGGCCTTAATCACATTACAGATGCATGACAGCTTGGGGCACAAAGGTTAAAAAAAAACAAAAAAAAAACCAAAAAAAAACATCAAACCAACAATAACGTTACAGTTCCATTTTGCATTTGGATCAACAAAACACTACAGAGTATCAGACATCAGGAAGGACAAAGGACAACGGAATGGTATGTTTCTCAGAGAAGATGCCACACCATACTTCAGTCTAGAGAGGTTGGGTGCAGGATGTCAGGCAAGGCAGAGTGTGAGTAAAAACAAGAGGTAGAGTGGTATTCTCCAGATGCACATCCTAGAGAGGTGTGTTTCTTTTCATTGTCACAGATCTAAGTCTAAGTGCTTTTGAACCTGCTTGGAGTCTGCAACAGGAGATAGTACAGAGCTCTGGCTACCACCACCACCTCGGAGCATGCATCAGCCCCATTGTTCCGCTGGCCAAGAGTCTTGTGTTAAGGGAAAGTCCAGGATAGCCTGTGGAATGATGGAACTAACCAGCCCACACTCCTTCCCAAGCTGCAGCGTAAGAGAGTGAATCTCTCATCCCAGAGAAGGGCTATGAAACCTACAGCTAAAGGAGCATAAACCTCTCAAATCACCCGCTGCACTCATTCAGCAGGGAAAGGCAGAGCACATAAACCTTCCCAGGCTTGTTTTCAGTAGGAAGGATGGGCAGGGACTTCTCTTCTGGTGGCATTTCAAGCGCCTTTAATCAGACACGTCATTCGGATTAGGCTAAAGGACAGGTTTAGTGGCTCTGTTTTGCCAGCTGGCTCCCCCCCTTGCTCAGGCTAATCCCAGCATCACACAGAGACCAGACCTTCAGTGCTTATTTGGATGACAGGATGGCCAGGGTAGGGGAGGACAGTCAGTGGTTGGTAAGGTCACTTGGGTCTGAGGAGCATTGGGTTCAGTCCTAAAACTTTCCATTGCTATCATTAAGCAAGTCCATATATTTCCCTTGCGAGCGCAAGGTCTCTTAGGGTTACCATTCCGAATGGCCACATCAGGCATCTCAGGGCAAAGCAGTGACGAAATCAGGTGTATCTACACTGGTGGTTAAGCTTGGGACCAAGCCCAGTGCTGAGATGAGATAACCCCACTGTAAAGCTGATAATAAACAGCTGCCCTATCCTGAGCCCCAGTGCTGCCTGGAGAAGGCAAGCACTAGCATTATTGTGGCCCCAGGATCATTTTCTCAATGGCTTTGACCTACCTCGGTGCAGGCAAAGTCAGGCATACCACATCCCTGCCTGTCCACAGGTGTCCCAAACCCAGTTCTTCCTGGTCACAGCAGAGGCTTTGAACAGGCAGCAGTAGGGTGAGAAACACACATGCCTGAGACATCAGACCTGTTCTTCATCTCAATACATGGATGTGACTGCAGGAGTCAACAGACAAGAAGTTACTGCAGAGAGGCTTCCTTTTTCTTCTTCCATCCATGATGTTCTGCCCATAATCAAATGCAAGCTATATTTTTCACATAGTTGATTGCCCTCTAAGAGAAAATTAGCCAAACATGCATTTAACTTTCTTTAGCTGATGTTCACCAGAGACAACAAGGGCTCACCAACACCTCTGTTGCTGCTCCACCAATTCACAGCTGCAGCTTTGGTGATGGAACAGCTCAAGACCTTGCAGCGATGATGTGGCAAGCAGGAGAGTTTCCCAGGCCAGAAGAATTTGTAAGAGGCTAAGCAAACACCCCAGATGAGCAACTGAACCTGTAGACATTCAAATTGGATCAGCAGGAGCTTGATGCAGGAGTGACCATGTTCTGCAGCAGCACTCAATGCCAGGAAGCAGGATCACCGTCACCTACAGGAATGGTGTCTCAATTTAGACACNCCTTCCCTGGACACGCTCCAGCACCTCAATGTCCCTCCTAGACTGTGGCGCCCAAAACTGAACACAGGACTCAAGCTGCGGCCTCACCAGCGCTGAGTACAGGGGCACCATCACTTCCCTGCTCCTGCTGGCCCCTGTAGGTGTACCTGTCATTTTTTCTTTCCCCTCCAACTCAGCGAGGATGAAGTGGACGCACAGGGGAGACTGGCAGCCCACAGCGGCTCCTCAAGAAGCTCAGCTCAGCTCAGCTTTCTCCTGCTCAGCTGGCAGAGACCAGGCTGAGGGAAAATTCCTCTGGCCTCCCGCCTTCACCCCCCAGCTACTTCCCAGATCCAATCCCTTCAGGGAAGAATGCCAGATTTGACAAAACATAAGGCTTTTGCATCGAACATGTGCAGATTGGCACCCTCGAGGGACCAGGGGCAGGATTAAACATGCCGCTGAAGTAATTGAAGTAGAAAACCTTGGAGCTGGAATTAAGACCCAGAGGGAGGGAGGGGGAACAACTAGCTCCACTCTGGTCCTCGAATAAGCCGGTGCATTATCAGCACAGGTACAGCCACACGGAAGAGCTCCCAGTGGAGGTCCCTGGTGACGAATGTGGGACTAGAAGGCGTGAGCTCTGCCATGCCCATCTCCAGCTACCTGTTGCAACCCGGCTGCACCATCACCACCCCGCAGCACCACACAGATGCTCAGATCACAGCAGTTTAACACGGCAGTCAGCGGAGAAGCGTGCAAGGTGGCATGGAGCAGCTTCTGACAAGTCCAAAGGGGTCGGATAACAAGTTGCTGCCTGCCAACCCATGTGGTACAAGGGTTATCGCTGAAGGGAGCGCACGTCTGCTACGAAATCATCCTGGCATCCTTCTGGGTCACCCTGCAAGTTTCATCAACCATCCACCACAAATGGCTGAGGAAATTTCTCGGGGAGTTAGGGAAGGTGAACACTCTACAAGAGGCTAGCCTCTACAAGAAGTCAGCCAACTAGGAAAGGTTAAAAGAAGCTGGGAAATGCTGCTGGCCCTGTAAAACATTCGCATGAGCAGGATACAGTCACTGACTGTCTCAATCAGTTTATTTCAACATCATTCTCCCCTTCTTCTGTGCTTTCTCCAACAGATTGTGCCTTTCAGTTGCAACCGATATAGTATGGTATGTCACTCCTTAAAGTGCCACTAACACATGGTTACTGTAGTCAAGGCAACGCCCAGACACCATACACCTCTCACCTTTCTCAGTGCCTCATGAGGCCACCACCTGGATTCGGGGCAGACAGAGGAGGCAAAAAGTCCAGGGAGCAAAGGCTGATGTTGGCCTTCAAAACCCCAGGGCTGCTATTCACAGGACGAGACTCAGCCGTGAAGGTGATGGAGGCACGAGGTACTCTCCTTCAGCTGCCAAAGAGCACGCCACAAACTGGCCATACCATTGGCAGGATGGACAGATGTCTCCCTAACCTTGGCTGCAAATTTGCCACTGGCCTGTATTCAATTGCTATTTACTTGTATTTACAGGTTCCTCTAGTTTTTGTTTACAAGTTCTTTTTATTTAAATTAGTTCATCCATTTTCTGAGTGGGAAAACCCACAAATTTTCATCCTCTTTCTCCAGATTCCATGTATTTTCATAGCACAAGAAAGCACCAGGACCTGGAGTGTCTCTGGGACCAGATCTGTGATAGTTGTTTCTGTACAAGCGCGGAGGGAAGATATTAGTAAAGTCGCATAACAATTGCTGTCATTACCCTTGTTGTCATTTTGCCCTTAAAAAAGATTTAGCAGGAAGAAAACCACCATTTGATGAATATGGAAGGCATCCTGGTTTTAGCGTTGGACCAGAAGCAGCCCGCCTTACAGAAATTTTAGATATTATTTAAACACAGAACTGGGGAAAAAAGTTCACAGAGTCTGTAGATCCTATAGCCCACGGATGGTTTTGTTTACAAGATTTTTTTGGCTGATTCCAATAGTTTGCAAACATTTTCAGCTATACATTTTCAACTCTGCATTTTCAAACACTAAAATGTAGCTTTACAAATAGCTATCTCATGGTCTGATAATAAAATCGGTTTTGAGATAAAACCCAAAGGATTCACTCTTCTGTATTGATTTGCTGGATATTCGTCCAGGAGATGCTGGAGTACAACATTAGAGAAGGAGAGGTTCAAACTAAGTGTTAAACACAGCTATTCTTTGCATTAATCATTTATGCTTCACTGTTACAACATGGTTTTAGCATGGATTTCGCTTTAATCTTTTACTTCAATCCACTTGGGTTCCACTGTGCCGTGAGTGGTGAACCGCCTAGAGACAGTCACGGCATCAAAAAGTTCACATCACAAATCGATAAAAATCAAACCGTGTACGGAGGAAAACGGGGCAGGTACAGAGAAAAGGCACATAACACAGATGGGATAAGGGCGCAGGTCTCTCGGTCACTCCTTCCACCACCCATACCCTCAGGTTTCTCTGCTGGCAACAGCCTGTGTTACTTTTTACAGCTATTAAAGACAGTTTGCAAAGTCGTTAGAGCACTAGGTCCCGATCCTCCTGCTCTGGGAGGACACGCACAGGGACTGAGCAGGGCTCTGAGTCATTAGCTGAAATAATATCACCCTCTGCTGAGTAGTGACAGGTCCGAGCCAGCGCAAATAATAGCTAGGTATCCTTAGAGCCTCCTCCAAAAAGTCTGGGAAAACAGAAATCCCTCTCTTCACGGATGCTCTAACTTTAACCAGAACAAAGAAAGTGGTCAAAAAGCAGTGAACACGCTTAACGCTACCAAATCTCCAAGTCCCTCCTCTGGGAGGTATTACGCAGCAAGCTAAGAAGGGAACACATGTGGAAAGTTTCGGGAGCAGAGGTGAGGAGCGAAGGGGAGCCATCACCGCTGGGGGAAGGCGCTGGCTCTTGGCACAGCGAAAGTGGCAGCAGCTACTCAACAGCAGCATCTTATATTGGTTCCGGGAGCCCTCCAGTGGCTGCGCACCCCTCGCTGCCTCCAAGAGGAATCGTGTGGGTGCTGCTGTCCCCCTCCTCAAACAGGAGGGAGGCAGTGGGACCCTACAGTGGAGTAGCTGCCGAGATGAGAAGACGGAGTCGGACATCAGCAGCCTTTCCTCCAGGCTGAAGCAAAAGCAGCAAACCTCAAGCTAAGCCCTGATAGGGAACGCACGCTCCCAGCTTAAACTTAAGGTCACGGGATCACTGTATGGGAGATGACGTGGAGGGGAGCATGGTCAGCTCTCCACAAGCCCCGAGCTCTGCAGATTAGCAAACTGCGCGGGACATTTGCTAAAGCAAAACCCAGAAGGAAGGGGTGAGCGCTTGCGCAAGGATTCTGGGCAAAAGCTGGAGCTCAGAGCTATTTCAAACACAGGTTAACAAGGAGGAGAAGGGCTCACAACTCACCAGGGACATGGGAGTCTGGAGACAGCAGGGTACCAGGGGACACCCGAGCACTCTTCCACCACTGAACCTTGGCACAAGTGCTCAGATGATTTCAAAAGAAGAGGGGATTTTTTGGTTTGTTGTTTTCGTGTTTGCTTTGTTTTTTGGGTTTTTTTTGGTTTTTTTTTATACCTAGGGATGACAACAACCAGTGAGCACAAGGGGTAAAGCACAGTTGGCTTGCAGGCTCCAGGTTCAGGAGGAGGAACTGCCTCAACCCACCTCCCTTGGGCAGATTGCAAGAGCCTCCTCCAGAGCACTTGAAAACCAGCCCCTTTTGCCCCATCACACACATGGAGTGGGTGTTTGCAGCCCCAATCTGCAATCCCCTTCCTTTAGATGGAAAATGGTAATGCTCCGATTCCCTCCGTTGCATTTTTCACGTGACTGACCACAAAACTATTAATGTCTAAATCCAGAGCTGGTTCAGCTAGACAACTCATTCCCTCCAAGGAGAGGAAAACCACAACTTCTTCCGTCCCTGGAAAAACCTTTTGTGACTGCAAGACCAGCAGCTCAGATGCGGTAAGGACAGTTCTGGTTTGCCGATACACCTCACTGGAGAACGTCAAGAAGCATGAGAGAGTTCAGCTTGTTTCTTCTGTGCCTCCTTCGCATCTCCAGGAAGGGTGAGTTCTGAGCTTGCTACGAATCCCTGTCTGATCAGGGCTTTTCTTCTCACTCTAGTCAAAGTGCCAGGGGAATTGCTTGGTACAACAAACTCTCCAAGAATTGCACTATCCATTGCATTGCTTAGAAGGATCATGAAATTCCAGGTGCATGTGGGAATACTGGAAAAAAAAACCTCAAAGGTTTGACTCTGCAATCATCAGGAATCTTTGGGTTTGTGTTTTTTGCATTTTCTGCTTTTTTAACTCATGCAGGGAGTTCTTCCTCATCTCACTTTTCCCCTGCATTGTCGGTTGGATGTAGCATGTCCATCACCACCCAGAAGTGTCGTTTCATGTTCCGAGGGGTTATTACGCAACAGACACAATTTACTCCAGTTCCACCGAGCACTTAAGCTCATGTTTATCTTCAGGTATGCACTTAAGTTCCATTAAACTCAATGGATTTTCTTAGATATACTGTCAAATAGCCAATAGAGCAAGGCTAGACTCTGTGGTGGTCTCCAGCTCTTGATCTTGTTATTGTGCTCATGACTTCAAGTCGTTTCGACAGACAACTAGCAGATACACTGACCTGACAGCTCCTTTCGGGAGTTACCTCGTGTAAGGTGTGTAGGCTACTTGCCGATGACCTTCAATCCCATGAACAAATGGAGGCTGGATATCAGCAAGTGGAAGCCATGGAAGACCTCCCATACTGAAGCATTAAGGTTAAATTATACACAAGATGCTGACAACTCCCTCCACTCATAACCAAGGCAAACTGTGTTTCCACAGAAATGGGTGGAGCTGGTGACACTAGAAGCACTTGTTTTTAACGTTATTTCTCACATGGAAGGCAAGGGGATGTTTATGCGCTAAAAAGAATGTTCTTTGCTTAAGATTTTTTTTAAAAAAAAACACAAACCAAAAAGGTAGCGGAGAAAAGCAAATCATGTACTCAAAAGCACATGATCTGCAGTACTCCAGAAGTAAGGGTTACAGTGACGTGCTGTAAAATAACCCAAAATGACATGAACGAAATTAGAAAGCAATAGCATTTTCTGTTTTCGCTGCCAGGTCTTTATGCTCAAAGTCCATGAGCTTTCTGGACCTCCTGTGGCCATGTAGCGTCGTATATTAGATTACCCAGGCTGCAAAAGGTACTCATATCGTGATAATGAATGACAAAGCAGCCCGACTCCACATCTCAGTAATCAAAACCCTGGCTTGGCCCCGATTCCAGATAAATAACTTCATGGCAGAGAACCGGTCCTACGTTGGTCTTTGCCCATTGTGCAGTCCACAATAGATTAATACGAGCTGCACTGCCACTGAGGTATTTGCCAAATATTATGGAGAATAGATACATGAATAAGCAAAAAAAAATAAAAAATAAATCTTATCTTAGAGTTTACTCAATTAACCCCACAGCTGAATGCCCACAGACCACAGTGAAGCCAGCTAGACCAGGGATGGGTAGGAATTACTTACAGGACGCCTTTATATTTTTTTGCAGTTATTCTCAGCTATTGAGGGGAAAGCTCCTGATTTAATGAAGCCATCAAGTGAGTTTTATAAGATGGGAATCTAGCTACAGACATTCCTGAAGCCACAATCTGCTGCTACAGCTGTCGCAATTAGCAAGACAGTGGATAGATACACGTATCTATGTGGAAAGCACTGCCTACAGGTGCTGTTTGTCGATGTGGTTGGTTCCCGGGGAAGAGAAATGGATGAGACATTGAGTTTTCCCTATATATTCCAGAGGTGAGGAGCAGCCAGTTAGATGAGGGCTGTTTTCATCATCAGACAGAAACGACCAGACTGAGTCTGGTGGCAACAAGGTTCAGCTACCCCAGACTGTGCAAGGATTTACTGTGACTAAATTTGGCCAAGAGAACAAAATCCCCACTGTTCGTGACATCTCAGCTGGAAAATTCAGGATTTCCCATGCTGTGACAGCAGGGCAGGGCCTGTCTGGGAAGATACTGGCAGCTAGAGTCCACACAGTGACAGCTTGCTCTGCTAACAGGGAGGTGCTTTCTGTACTGTCAAGGGTATTCTCCTTCCTATGACCGGAGCTGATACAGGGAACTTGCCTGTTCTCACCAGCCTTTGTAAGATAGAATAGAATCATCGAGGCTGGAAGAGACCTTTAAGATCATTGAGTCCAACCACCGTTAACCTAACACTGCCAAGTCCACCACTAAACCATGTCCCTCAGCACCACGTCTACCCGTCTTTTAAATACCCCCAGGGATGGTGACTCCACCACTTCCCTGGGCAGCCTCTTCCAATGTTTGATCACCCTTTCGGTGAAGAAATTTTTCCTAGTATTCAATCTGAACCTCCCCTGGTGCCACCTGAGGCCATTTCTTCTTGTCCTATCACTTGTTACTTGGGAGAAGAGATTGACCCCCACCTGGCTACAGTCTCCTTTCAGGTAGTTGTAGAGAGTGAGAAGGTCTCCCCTCAGCCTCCTTTTCTCCAGGCTGAACAACCCCAGTTCCCTCAGCTGCTCCTCAGAAGACTTGTGCTCCAGACCCCTCAGCAGCTTCGTTGCCCTTCTCTGGACACGCTCCAGCACCTCAATGTCCTTCTTGCAGTCAGGGGCCCAAAACTGAACACAGTATTCAAGGTGGGACCTCCCCAGTGCTGAGTACAGGGGGACAATCACTTCCTGGTCCTGCTGGCCACACTATTGCTGATACAGGCCAGGATGTTGTTGGCCTTCTTGGCCACCTGGGCACACTGCTGGCTCATCTTCAGCCAGCTGTCAACCAACACCCCCAGGTCCTTTTCTGCCAGGCAGCTTTCTGGCCACTCCTCCCCAAGCCTGTAGTGTTGCATGGGGTTGTTGTGACCCAAGTGCAGGACCTGGTCCTTGGCCATGTTGAACCTCACACCATTGGCCTCAGCCCATGGATCCAGCCTGTCCAGACCCCTCTGTAGGGCCTTCCTACCCTCAGGCAGGTCGGCACTCCCGCCTAACTTGGAGATGAGTATCTCCAAGTCTTTATACAGATCCTGTCTCAGCTTACGAGTAAGATGCTACTTTGTGATGATAGCAGCGCTGAGCATGAGGAACATCAGCTGTTGCTACCTTCCCCAGGGGTAATGCAACCACCAGCTGAGTAGTGCAACAAGTACCGTAACGTAGGAATGTGTGCGCACGCACCCAAATGCAGGGCTGCTGCACTTATCACACTTCAGTGCCTAAAGCCACCAGATCTCTGAACACGTGCAAAACTCACTTTTAGCTTTTTTTAGAAAAAAAATTTTAAAAAGACGTCTTTTCCTCCCAACACACAAACATCTGTTAACTGCAGAAGACTCTGTGACACAAGACGCTATTGTTCACTTGACAAAGAAGAGGCCTGCTTAAGAATTAAATCCCTTGCAACATGAGCCAGTCGGTCCCCTCAGCTCTGCTGCAGACTGGTACCAAATCCAGCCCCAGTAACTGGGCTGTGCAATCACCTGCAGGTCCTCAGCAAGAACACCAAGCAGCACAGGGCCCACCACAGGAACAGGGCATCCATTTTCTGAGCAACAACAGAGCAGATGCAGGAAGGATGCCCAATTTCCCTCTTAAACACTCCAGATAAATCAGTCTTGATCACCTTTTTTTGCTTCTAGGTGTGCAGTCCAACGGCTGGTCCGTTCACGTCCCATCTGATGTTACTGGTGAACTTGGGAAGATGGCGATCCTGCCCTGTACTTTCACACACCCTTACAAAACATTTGACCGGACCCTCACTGCCATTTGGAGGATCAAGGAACCTTACAATGGCACGATAGTTTTCAAGTGCATTAGTCAGAGTGCCGGCGAGCTCTGTAAGACTGCCATCAGCTACAAAAACAAATACAAACTGCTTGGCAACCCCCGTCACAAGGACCTTTCCATCAGGATTGACAATCTGACCTGGAGCGACAGCGAGAGATACTTCTGCCGGGTGGAGTTGTCCGGAGATATCCACGACAAGTATGAAAGCAGGAATGGGATAAAGCTGCATTTGATTGGTAAGAGGGCATGAGAACCAAAGGAGGCAAAGCCACCCCGTAGGGAAGCAAGAGCCACAAGATGTGGAAACCGATGAAGTGGTAACGGAAGTTGACCTGAGATGGTCTTCCAAAGGGTTGGCTTTTCCAGCTCTGGGGGTAATGTATAACATTTGGGCAGGGAATACTCATTGCCTTCTGCAGTCTTCCAGTATGAGGTGACGTGCATAACACTGGGAAGGGAATAGGAACAAAACTGGTAAGGAAATAGCCAGGCTCTGGCTGCTGGGATAAGAGCCAGCCAAGTCCCAGGCATCCATGCTCATTGCAGGGGGGTTGGACTAGATGACCTTTAAAGGTCCCTTCCAACCCAAACCACGATTCTATGATCCCACTTTGTCCCTGCAGCACAGGATCCGTGCAGGCAGCAGAGAGGTAAGCAGGGGTCAGCAGCCCATGGGGTGGAGTTTAAGATGTCCTTGTTATCAGGATTTAAACTGGAGAGCCTGGCTACTGAGTATGGGTTAGCAAATGTAAGCACAAGCAGGACTGGATGGTAACAGGGGCTTGGGAAGACAAGATACTCGGCTCCCACCTGCCATGGATCTAAACTCCTCTGGAGCTGGAAAGGTTAAGTACAAACAGCCTGAAAACCATCTCTGACCAACAAATGTCACACTTCGGTAGCTGGCAGTCTCTATGAGCACCTAAAACTCCTTGGGCTCAGCTGACCATTGAGCTACACCCAGATTACAGGACACAGGGAGGAGCTTCACGTCCTCTTGAAGGTTCTTACTATCTCCAGCTTGGGCTGAAACACTGTTTTGAATCCTGAGCAAAAACACACAGAGCTCTTACCCATATCTGGCTGAAAGCATCATCTCCAGCTGCCACGGTCACACTTAGCTCAGCATACCCAATCTTGTCCCTCTGGAGAGCACACAGCCCCAGGCTCCTCCAATCTTGGCCAGGGGATCACTTAGCACAGGGGCAACAGCCACAAGGCAAAGCATCTTTGAGGCAACACTAGGCAACAGTCTCACAAGGTCAGAAATCCATCCACAGGGTGGACATCTGCATGGAAGTGGCATCTGAATCCCCAAATGACCCTGGGACCCACTGGATGGATGTACGTGGGGTGTTGCTTCTTCCTGTGGAGCCTGTAGACTAAATAGACACAGGAAAGGAGAGAAACGCAGGGAGGTGACCCACACAGCAGCCAAAATCTGAGCCTCAAAAGTTAGACACTGCCCATCGGCTCCCACTGAAGCCCATACACGGCTCATAGTAGAGAAACCCACTGCAAGAGCCCTCTGCTGCAGTGAGACTCGTTTGCTCTGTCAGATGAATAATATGGCTGAAAACCACCTTCTTTTAGAGCCGCGCAGCACGGCAGAGACACGGCAGAACAAGTAGGAGTGAATGTCCAGCGCAGACCACACAGTCCCAGCTGTGCTCCTCCATGCCCAGGGTCCCCCACAGTGCCTGTGCCAACCGCACCCCCGGGCTGCGACATGCTTTGTTCAGACCCAGCTTCCAGTTATAAGGAGAGCCGGCTCAGGAAAGCCCTCATCCCATCTCCCTGGGTGTGCTCACAGATCGAGGGAGCACTAGGAGACCCAGGTGGCCTCGGGAACAGACTCAGACCTTCCTCACGAGTGTAGGGGTGCCGCATGTTGGGTCGATTTTGCTCGTGAAGTGAAACTGCCTTACGCCTGCTATGCACCGCAGGGCATCCAGACAGGACCTGAGGATAAGTCACTTTTAAAAAAAAACAGGTAGACGTGGTGCTGAGGGACGTGGTTTAGTGGTGGTTTTAGCAGTGTTAGGTTGATGGTTGGACTGGATGATCTTAAAGGTCCCTTCCAACCAAGGTGATTCTGTGATGAGCTCAGTTACCTCTTGGGAAATTCTGCATAGCCGAGGCTCTCCTTCACTCGGAGCAGCTCCTAAGCACCCACCCACAGAGCGTGACCAGGGCAGGATGGCAGCAAAATCTGTCTCTCAGGGGCTGCCTGGATGTTAACATCAGAGGAACGATAACCTAAGCAGACGCGGTACCCGAGCTGCACCCCGCTTTGGGAGCGGGCCCCAACAGTATGAATGGGAGGGCTTAAATGATGCTTAAAAGGCTAATTTAAACACCAAACCGCAGAGACACATGACAACTAACACAGCTAGCTTTCTTACAGATCAGTCCTCCAGCCTCAAACCCCTCCTGCATTACATGGCCAAGGGGGAAGACGTGCTGTGGGTGGTTGCAAACTACATATTTGCTGTCCAACCTGACAAAAATAAATAAATAAATAAATAAAAATATTGAACTCCTGCTTTTCCTCCATGAGGACACTCATTTAGTTCTCTTTCAGAATGCCTTTAGGAACCAAACGCATAAAATGGGCCAACGGGTCCAAGAGGAGAGGACCAATGGGCAAGACAAGCTCGGCCATATCAGCTACGCTTCCTTAGCAGACTGGACCAAAGATAACATGTTCAACAGCACCTCTCTTAACATTTTGCAACCCCCAAATTATCTCTACCACCATTCATCCAGTCACACAATCCCATATGCTACAGATACAGACACAAAATTAGTGACCCTATCTTGGTATTGATGTGCTACCCCAAATCAACCAGGTACCTACACCAGCTGTTGGATGATGTTGGAGGAAAACATCAAAAATAGGTTGTAGCAAAGAGTGGAAATGTTCCCTGTCAGTAATTTGCCAAATCTGGCAAGTTTGAGGGGCCAAGAAAATAGATCCCTCCATGTGTGCTCTGGAGGTCAGAGACCAAGGGAACAGCCACAAGACATTTGCAGGAGAGCACCATGGTTGCCTTGTCCTGGACCATGTGGAGATGCAGCCAGTCCAAAAAGGTCATCAGCTGCACTTGTGCCTACATTACGGCTAGAACTGGGCTGTGATTCACGGTGCAACTGCAGAAAGCAGTCTATCTCCATGGACGATTGCCCTGCTACAGCAGCGTCCCTGCCTTCTGCCACCACGGAAGGTCAAGTTGACAGAAGCTCAGAAAACTGTGTAAGACATTACAGGGATAAAACACAAACAGACTACACATCCTTGCACACAGGCTTTGCTGGGCTCCTTTGCTCCTCTATCCAATACAGGCAGGGTGGGGAAATCTAAGGAAAGACAGTGCTGAGATAAACAAGGAAGGAGAGGTTTGATCCCAACGTGATACAACACACTGAGGGTCCACCAAGACCACGAGCTGATTCCAGGTGTTTTGCATTAGACCTGCCTTTGAAACCTGATGCGCTTTCCCTTCCCTGTTGTGATTTCTGCAGCTGCCCCCAGGATCATCAACATCACCGTCAGCTCCAACGGGGATCGCACCTTCCAGGCACGCTGCACCGCCGAGGGGGAGCCAGCGCCTGCTCTGACCTGGACTGGACCACCCTACAGCAACCTCACCTCCATCACCAGCATGAACCATCGCGTCACCAAGGAGCTCCAGTACCTGACTCACGATGGAAAATACACCTGTACTGCTGTCAACAGCCACGGGAGAGCAGAGGGGGCTGTGTACTTCTATAAATTCAAAGCATCCAACAGCTCCTTCTTCCTGATCCTGATCTTTTTGCCGCTGGGAATTAAAGTGCTCATTTTGCTGGTGATACTGGGCTTCACCGTTTTCTCGAGAGGAGGTACGTATCGCTATTTCCCTCGGTAGTCTTCCTCCATTAGACTGGTAACCAGCAATGGGATGTAGCAGATAAAGGCAGGCAGGAGGGGTTGGTTATATTTTGGGGGTTTTTTTTAAATGATTATATGATTTTCCAGCCTAGGAGAAGGACATTTCTAATGGGAAATCTAAGAACAAGTAAGAGGGACCTCCTGGCTGGCTGGTCGCAGCGTGCAGACAGGAGGTCTCCTTTGGGAAGGGACCTTTGAAAAGACAGAGGGAGCAGGAGTTTCCCTGTGTCCAAGGAGAAAGGTTAATAAACTAACAGATGGGCAATTAGTGGAGAACCCGCTGCCTACACAACCAGATTTTTAATTTTTTCTCTTTTTTTTTTTTCCTTGAAGCAGATTAATTACTCTCTCTTCCTCTGTAGCCCATGGGCAGGATTTACCTTCGCTGCATCCCACCCAACAGTTTAATCTTCTGGGGCGGGCATCCTCGTTTTACAGACCACCCCTCTCGGTCCCCTGGGCCTTGCTATCCAGGTGCTTTCCCATCATCAGTGAAATCCCATCACCCAGCCGTTCCAGGCCCATGAGAGCAGGGAAACCCCAGCTCTCAGGAGATGAGAATCAGCTCACAGACTGAGGGATGAGACCTCCCGAGAAGCCCGGAGGCTGCTGGCCCCCAGCTCACCACCCTGCTGTGCGATGACATGGGGAGTAGGGGACCAGGAGGGACTCCAGGCTCCACTGCTCAGGCTGGATGAGATCACCGTGACCCATCTGTAGAGACGGTCTGATGTCAACACCTTGCAAAAGCCACTGCTTGCCTCAAACTGTAGAAACTGTAAGACAAATCAGAAATGCTTTGCTCCTTATATGCCAATGCCAAATTCCCACCCTCGTGAAGGGGACCACACAACTGACAAAAGGTCTTCTCCCATTGACTGGGGTGTCACCACCACCCTCCAGTGCAGCTTCCTGACAGCTCTCGGTCAGTCCTGGTTCTGCAGCTCACTCCAACCACATTGCTAACCCATGTCTTCCTTTCCCACTTCACAGGTCCCTCCTCTGCCCCATCCAGCCTGGCCCGGTAAGGACGTCCTGCCTTCTACTCATGTTACCCAGTAGGAGGGTGGAGACAGCTAAGGAGAGAAATGCAACGTGTCCTTGGTCTTGGCAACAACCACCTGGCCTGAGAGCAGGCTCCTGGGACAAGGACAGGGTTGGGCTGATGGTCAGGCAAGCGGGTGTGAGGGACCAAGCCTAGGGCACTGCTGGGAGGAGGCTATGGCTTGGGTAGAGCTGAGAAGAGACCCCACTGATGTGAGGACATGGGACTGGGGCAGCAGGTTGGAGAGACCATGGCACATGGACGCTGCAGCAGCAAGGGGCCAGCAGAAGTTCAGGTGGGCTATAGGCCCAGAGCATCGTAGGAAGCCACATTAAACTAGCAAAAGAACCACCCACCCGAGGGACAAGTGAGGGGAACAGGCTGGGATGGCATCTGCAGCAGGCTGATGAATGATGAACAAGAGAGGGAAATTCTATGCAACAGAAATCTTCCCCCCCACACCCTGCTCTGCACCCCAGTCTCTAACAGGGTGGAAAAAAGGCCCGCGTCAAAGCTGATGAGCTCTGCCAAGCGTGGAAGAACGTATGGAGATGCCAAACAGCCCACCTCAGATCCAGCTCAGGCGTGGCAGGGCCTAATTCTTTGGCTGGCATCCTTACCATGCTCCCATAGCACACCACCATTCTTGGACACTCCTGACAGCTGTGGTGGCCAAGCTAGAAAGGGATGGGGGAAAAAAACCCTACAAACTAAAAAACAAATACAACCCTTAGGCCAAGCCTAAAGGAGACGTTCCTGAGGTCAGTATAATTACATCTGCCTGGGGATCCTCCCTTCCAGCCTGACTTATCCCTATGTGATGTCTCCTTCTCCCACCTTACCCAAGAAAGATGACCATTTCAGTAGGACGGTCAAGTGTACAGCATCAGGACACAGCCAAAGAGGCAATGGAGAATTTAATCCTACAGTTAATTTTGTATTAATTATTCGCTACAGCATAGTTTTGCTGACATAACAGCGTCCAAACCATACTGCACCCTTGACTGTATTTGTATAGATACATGCCTAGATAGATGAAGCTTAAAACCCAAGATCCTCCACGCTCTACATGAGAAGATCCTTCTCAGGAGAGGTTTGCACAATCTCCCGACGCTCTGAGCAGCAGGACAGTAGTAGGAGTTAATGCTAACGGTGTAGGAGACCAGTCTGGATGCTTTAAGATGTAAAACATTACATGCAAGTCAGACACTTAAAAGTTTTTATCTGCTGCAGAGGGGAGGATCCATATCAGACAGTATTGCAGATACTTGCCCTGAGACTCCTTAGCTATTAGCTGAAGCCACTTTGGAAGTCCAGAGCAGCCAGAAATATGTCTTCACCTTATTCCCTTCTTCCACCGCCAGGCCACAGCTGCAAGACTCCACCTACGAGAACTTTGACCGCAGACACGGCGGCAGCCAGACTTTGCCGGCAGAAAGAACAGCATCGAGACGCAGCTGAGGACCTGGGCGATCTCATCTGCACCCGCTTGCACGGTTCAAATTCCTGTCTGCTCTGTACAAGCGTGCCTTGCCCAGTGAACACAGAACTGCCATTGACTGATGCGCAGAAGGTCAAACAGGCCTTGCAGGTGCATGTTTTCCATCCCTGATCCGCTTACAAGCAAGAGAAGCCTTTAAAGGGAAGACAGAAGAAAGAAAATAGAAAACAAAGAGGGATGGATCTGGAAGAGCAGAAGAGGATCCACGTAAGACATCAGTTCTAACCAACCTGTGTGTTTTTAGCCCGTATCAGATAGTGTTTAGCAAGCAGATAACACTCTACCATTTTCTCACATCTTTTTGCTTTGGCATTTTTCAAATGTTACTTCAAAAAGCAGTTTCCACCACTCAGCTTGTCAAACCACATGCAGCTTCCTAGAGCCAGCAAGTGAAGTATTTTCAACGTTTCAAATACCAGCTGTGGGAAAAAAAAATGCTACTGGAATTTCTGCAGGGGGGTTTATTATTATTATTTTTATTATTCCTGAACTTCCAGAAGAGTTTATTTAAGAATTTAAAGAAAATCTTAACTTTCAAGAGTCCAAGCAAAAAAGGAAAAGAGATTTTCCAAAAGCTGGTAGAGCTGAAAGCAAGCCATGCAAAGGGTGGTCTGTATTGTAACTCTACTGCAGCTCCTAGTGCTCACGTGCACACACAAGCAGAATCTCAGAGTTTAGTGATAAATATGCTGTGAAAATGTTGCAATAAACAAAATTGGCTTTTTTTTTTCTTAAAAAAATATTATTTCTAAATAGTCTCCATCTCTGTGTTTCATGAAAAAATGCCTTTAAGGCCTGACCGCTCATCTCTTAAATCCTTCTGAGATGAAGTCAGTACTACAAAGTCACTGGCCATCCATAGACAAGTCTCTAACCACACTGTGAACGTGCTCCAAGACCAGGGGAACAGACCCAGCTTCTGGTATGGGATGATGCAAGTCAACCTGGAGTCTCGGTCAGGCAAAGGTCCAGGAGAGGGCTATGAAGAGCAACGGTTTGGCATAGAGGAGGAAAAGAAAAAACGAAAAAAGGAGGAGTGACAAGCACCTACTTTCAGGTTTGTATCACTGGATTCAATGCTCTGTGCAACCATTCCAGTGCAGCAACTCCAAAACTCTTCTCCTAATGATCCTGCTTCTGGTAGCAACCACCGCTGGCCAGGAGCCCAAGCTGCTACTGAATTACCATCAAGCCTGTGGTCCTGCTTGCAAGCTCACCCCCAGCCTGGGAATTATTATTTTAAAGTGCACTTCTTCATAACAGCTGCACTGGGGAAGTAAAGTGCAACTTGGCCAGAATAACAAGAAAAAAAAAGGAAAGAAAAAAATTATCCAACTAAACTGCATGAATTATCCGAAGGGCATACTTTTTATTAAATAGTTGACATTCCAATTTCATCTCTTCCCACTGCAATCTACAATGCTAACACCACCACATATCTCAGTTTTCCTTCTGAGATTACCTGGTCACATTTATGATGTGACCAAGAACACTGCAGTTTAGGGTAGGAGGAAGGGTGGGAGATGCTGGGAACATGAAAGTCTTTCCAGAAAAACTAGAAGAAATGAAAAGTCCATCTGTTGGGCGTCATTCGGAGGATAAGACCCCAGGCTCTGGAGTTCACATTTGTGACAGAGAACTGCCACTGGATCTGTTCGTTCATAAAACGGCTCCCCTGTATTTGAGGAAAGCACAGATTTGGACTTCTACCACCACCATGCTCTCTGAGAAGCCAAAAGATTGGTTTGTGTGGGTGACATCCAGCAAAAGCAGTAGCTCATGGTCAATCCTTCCTACTTCTGAGGACCTACCATGGTATTATTCAGAGAGTACTTTAACCACGATAAAACAAACGATTTTCATCACAATTACTAGATTGAGAAATGGGGGAGGAAAAAAGTCAACAGCATCATTTCTATTACATTTTAGGCAATAAGTTGTTAAAGAAGCTGTTTCAATGGTCAAGACAAACGAATATGACGATGGCGTCATTGGTGTTTGCTGACAGCGGTGACCCCGGTCTGGTCCAGTCCTGCCTACCAGCAAAGCCCTCAGCAAGAACGTTGTACCACCAGCACTGGAGGCATAGTTTTCCCCTACTTCCCTCCACACCACCAGCCTTCCCATCATTTGGGATAAATATCAAATTCCATAGTCTGGCTCAGCTGTGAGCGCTGAAAGAACAGAACCAGTGCATCACCCTACAGTCACATTACCACAGAGGTTTGGGGGATTTCGCTAAGACAGAGAAGTATTATTTCTGCTGTTAAATACAGATGAGCTTTCACCTCGGCTCTGGGCACCAAAAAACCAGGCTGTTGTATCACATATTAAATCCAGTATGTCAAAAAGAAGAGCCTCCAGACCTCGCATCAACTGAGCACGGCAGTCTCCTATCATACTTTCATCTCCAGGAACAATTATATACTACCCGATGTGGATTCTTCCAGCGAGTTGAAAACAGCATGGCATTTGTCACAAGTTACTTGGTTTTTCATTTTTATTTTGCATGGTCTTTGCAGACGTAGCATGTTATAAATACAACATTTGTAAAAACTCAACAGCTGAAACAACGTCTCATTTTAAAAGTGCATTTTAAACACAAACATTTCTGACTTCTTCACATTTTTATGCAACTGATGAACAACACTGAAATCTAATAAAACCAGTGCTTTTAAGTCTTTGGGGGGAAAAAGGCAGCAGAATGTATTCTTCCAGGCGTGAATTTTCCAAACGAGTCTGTTAAAAAACATGCTGCATCGATATCTGGTTAATATACAGAGGGATGTACATTTGTGTGTGTGTATATATATATATTTATAGGCTCGCAGATAGAGCGAAGAACTCTAAGACCACATTAAGATGAAGGTGATCTAACGACCCAGCTGGCGTAGTTAGCAGAATCTGTTGAGAAGAAAAAGGTGATTTGTTCCCCAGCACCGGAACCACAGTTAAGAGCAACACTTCAAAGCACTATTGACCAGACAGTAGGTAGCACATTTCCTTCCCCTAGCGACCAGAACTATTGTTTTACCATGTAATCATGTTCTAAACATAAAGGCACGATTAACGGAGGAAGAGAAGAAGCGATCATTGTTCCTTCAGAGAGGTGTACAGATTGGGACTGCAGGACCTTGGGCCACCTCAGATCAGGGATAAAAGGGACGTTAGACAAGCAACTGGAGAAACTCGCCTTCTGCTTTCCCTGAACAAAAGTGCATCTTATGAACAGACAAGGCAACAAAAGCAGTGATCATTCAGCTGAAACAACAGATTTACAGGCTCATAGTTCGTGCTTTGGCAACAGAATTTTAACAAGTGATCATCAAATTTAATACAACAAAAATACCTTTTCATAGTGTCATCTGAAATCCTGTCATGTCATGTCATGCCCAGCTAGGCAGAAAAGAATAAACTTAAGTGGTGGGTGTCCATTTGTTAAGTCAGTATTTCCTAAACAACCAGAATTTCAGAATTAAGGAATCCTACCTAACATGAACATAACTGACTGCTCCCCTCCCAGACACCGGGCATCCAGAAAAAAAATCCTTCTCTGGATTTAAATCACCTGACCTAAAAAGAACTGGGCTAGAAGTTACTTGCATTTAATCAAGCAATACGGATGCGGACTTACTAATACTTAGAAAATAGGAAAAAACAAAAGGTCTTTAGTTCCAATTTTAGTTTGTATTTACAGAAGTGGGAGAAGATTGTAGGCATGCCTTTCAATTACAGACTTCTGTGGGATACTATCTTTCCAAATACAGGGATTTCACAAGTCTCCAGACACACGCTCACATAAGATTCAGAGGTACCCTGGTTAAGAAAGTCAAAACCTCTTTTATACTCAATGCTCCACTCACTTTGAACTGGCCTGAGCGATGACACACTGGAAAATAAAAAAGGCACAAAGCAAAAACTTAAGATGCTACAGGATGAGCTCTGCTGTCTAAGGGTATCCTCCTCTCAGATGTGCACCATACACAGGAAGATATTCAAGTGCTTTCAGTCAACAAAAACTAAGCAATTCCACAGGTCTACAAATCAAAAGCAAAGAAAGAAAACCTCAAAGAGGAGAAAACTTGCCAGTGTGCAGTCCCCGTTCACATTTCTGACTTAAACGTGGAACTCTGAAAGGTAAAAATTACTTGTGCAATAAAAACATTAAATGTAAACCAGAGTCATCAACATTGCATGATTCTGCGAGCTCAGCGCCGCTATCGTATGCTGTCCAAATAATGCACTTCTGGGTACAGAGTGTTAATAAGGAGAGCCAAGAGATTATTGCCATCTCGAAGACAGTGTTCCGGATGCTTGATGAACTGAGAAGCCTGGGAGAGCTGCTCCTGATAATCCATATATTGTTTGTTTGATGCCATAGATTCAAGAGCATTCAGTGCCTATAGATACAAGGGAAAGTTCTATTAGCTGTGCGTACTTCTGCCCATAACAAACCAGTTCATGAGCCACCATATGCACAATTCCACTAGAAGATCCTTATCTATTAGAGAACCCAGAGTACTGGGAACAAAACATTTCTAAAATACAATCACATAAGTGTTTCAAGTCAACTCGTATTTTTCAAGCTGTTTTCTCCCCAAGATCAACACAACTGTTCTATCAAGGCGCTCTAGAATGCTGTAACCCAAATATTGTCAAATATTTACTTCACAAACTCAAAATGTGGTTTCAAGTAAATTACACCGAACTATAAACTGCACCACACGTAACTGTTCATTTCAGGCTGATCTTATGAACATCTTGACTTTCATAAAAGTATTATTTTACTCCTGTTAAGAATACTGCAGAGACAATGTCAAGTTAGAAATTATACGTAAGAGAGCCTATGCTGGCAGTACCAGCAGGGCGACGGCTGGAATTATGTCTGGACAAGTTTCATTCACTCCTCAGAGATGCAAGTTGTACCAAGTAAGTTACTTTGCTTTGGTTTCTCATCAACTTCTCCTTCCTCTTCTCATGCACTTACTGAAACAATAATAATGGTCAGCGCACATGCTAAAGAAGGACTGTTTATTTGACATAGGGCTTTTAAGCCCTGATCTCGTGTAAACAAATGTTAGTGTGAATGTAGCCCTGCTTTATCATTGAGAAGCAGCGTTGTTTTTTCCTATTTGTTTTAAATTCCTTCTACCTGCTATGTTCCAAAGTTTCTGAACTCAGGGTTTACAGACATATGTTCATCTGCACCTCTTCAGTGCGTAAGATTAGAAACCGATGCCTTCATATTAATACAGACCGCTGTATAACCAGTGTTACCTAGGATCACTTTAGGTTAGGGCTCAGACACACAGTCCTGCTACCAGAGTTCAGCAAACTCACATCATCACCTGGCCTATGCTGCACCTGGCCTTGTCTCTGGCAAATTCCAAGATGGTGCTTTGATGCAAAACAGTACACAAATGTGATAGGCTCCCTTCCCCAAGACGACAAATGAGAGCAACAAACCATTTCTGACATTCAGAATTTAGAGCCAGATGTAAAGCAGCAGCAAAAAAAGATCAAGGGTACTCGACGCCAAATAATATCCACAAGTCGAGAGCAAGATTTAGCTTGAAGAAATGCTCTTATATCAGCTTCACCCCACAAGTTGAGCAAGCACACAAAGAGGGCATGTCAAGAAGCCAGCAACTGGCACACACTACCTGCTGGGCCTTCTGCGACAGCTTTGGCTCTGACCCCGCTTTCAGGCGGACTTGACTCTCTGCAGGAATCTGCACCAGGAGGAAGGCAGACAAACTGCGGGCAACCACCCGAAACCTTGCATCGGCAAAAGGACAGAGAGAGAACGTAGTTACCAAATTTGCAAGTCCTCAACAGCAAGATAAACTTTTAACCCATGAGATCTCTCTTGCATGAGGAACATAGTAAAGGCTTTAGATGACCTTTTTCAATGCATTAGAAAAAAAAAATCAGTTTAATATATACATAATAGGATATCATACATACTAGAGGATAACCTAATACCATACATATGAAATGTTACATCTGTTCCAAGCTTAGCTGAAGCCTTGAGGTCACATCCGAAATACTCCTCCTTTTCACAGCCTTTGGAACATCCTTATCACCCAAATCAAAGGATTAGTTGAAGAAAAGTAAGATTTCAGAGCAATTTAAACAGAATTGCATCCCAGAAGGTCTTTATAAATACAAAGTTGTGTGTTGAATTGGTGTTCCACAAACATTTATATATTTTTTTCTTGGCATTCTTTCCACAGTGAACTTGATTTTAATACTTAACAACCAAACTTGGTGTCTCTCTTTAGAGGGGAAAGTGAATACCAAGCAAGCACGTATTTCTTTGAGCTTCTCTGAACGTTTCCAACACCTCAAGGTTAAGATGGAAAAGGCAACAAACACGTGATCATGCAAAATTCTTATGACGTCTATAGGAACAGTCTTCTACAGATTAGGTGAAAATATTTTCCTCTTGTGAACGTTCTCCCCTACAGACTTCACTGTAGCTGAACACTAAGCCAGAATCACAACTGCATTTTCCTTCCTTTTCCACCACAAACTTTGCAGAAGTTCATATCCACTACTTAACCAGATTCAAATACTTGCTACAATTTTTCTGTGATGGGCTCAAACAACTTTATAGATTTGGGGACAGCCTAGATTCAGAACATCTTTGGACACTGCACTGTGCAGTTTGGGTCCAGGCTGCAGCTTTTTTTTAACGTGACTACTCAAATCAATTAATTTACCGCATCTTCAACCCTTACCTGGGTGACAAAGGAGACCTCCTGCCTAGCCCAATAGCACCAAGTATTCCAGAACTCAGTCTCTCCTCAGCCAGCTGACTCTGCCTGCCTTGGATTGACAGCAGTGTCCGAATGACAGATTCCATCAGAACGGTATCATCTTGCTCCATCTGAATCAAGGATAATTGTAGGGCTTTGTGCCACCAAAGAAACAGCTTTGCCTCTTCCTTTGTTGAGCTTTTAGGTAAGATTTAAAGAATAAAATTTAAAAAAAAAATAAGAGAGACATGCATAGGTTAAGAACTTTGTATCTCTCCCCATTAGGGCCATGAAGAATTCAGATGGTTAATTAACGACAGCTAATCTTATTATATGAGGATAGCACAGCTATACTACCCCACCAGTTATTACACTGCTGTAACTGCTGTTGTTATGGATATGATGCAGCCATCAGGTAGCAGGTTTTAAGGGCCTGTAAGAGGACAAAAAACAATGTTTCCTTTTAAGCTTTACAACTGAGAATAAATGATATTGCAGCTATAAGTGGATTTAAACTTGTCTAAGACTTGGTATAAAAGGAATGAAGCTGTATCTCTAGCCCCCCCTTTTTTTTTTCTTTACTTACCAATAAAAAACTTTAGGAAGCACCAGCTGTTGTTTCCACAACAATTTAGACTTTTAATATGATCTTCTAGAAAAGGAAACTTTGAAGTTTTTCTTTCTTGAGCAAAGCACAAAGCGAAGTTCCCCCTGTGGTATTTTTAACCATTCCCCAAACAGTTTGCAGTTGAAGTTAACAAGCTCAGATTTTCCACATAAAGCATCAGCACGAGTTTCCTGCATCAGACTATCCTCCCCATTACCCCGCCCAGTCACTTCCCATCCCAGGCACCCTCAGCTTTGATGTTTAGAGCAAGGTTTAATTTGCCGTGTACGGTGGCTTTGCTGTCGCCTTTACACTTTGGCAGTCAAATTACTATGGCACCTACACAACAGTGAAAGTATTCTTTGAATGTCAAAAAACAGTGGGAACGTCCATTTTCCCCAAAAGTTCTTTCACAGCAAATACGAACATCATCAACATTAATATGGAAAAATATTCACTGTGTTTGCTAAATTCTGGCCATTTCAGCAGCAACTGTAAATACAGTTGTTACATACTTTAAGTATGAAATATTATCATTTTAAGCCCAAAGCTATCCATCCTTTCCCCCCAGAACCTTATTATTTAATTAAGTTGTTTTACAGCGATACAGGCCCCTAACTCTGGGTGCCCCACCACATTCATGGGGTTCAGATTCGGTTCAGAGCTGCCGACAGTCACCACTGAGCAGCTTTGAACATCGGGTCTCTCTGACTGTCAAGCTGAATATTTAGCACATAACTCATCCCACCTAGTGGACATTCTGGAAAATGTAATCCATGGCGATTTAGGGTTTGCTTAAAGTAATTTTAATTGAGCGCCAATCCAGCCATTGAAATCAAGCTTCTCTGACTGAAAACTGGCCAAAACTGCACCAGAAGTTGTTCAAGTAAATAAAATTCCCTCTTCTGTTTAACCACAACAACTCTTAGTGTTGGCACTGGGGTGGGGCAGACTCCGTAACCGTGGATATACAAGGACTGACCATTTCATCCAGCAGCCTAGTAAAATTAGCCTAATTAACCTGGCCACCTAATTATACCAGCTACACAACCACAGCCTTATTTCAAAGTCCAGGCAGATTCAGAAGCCTTGAGTCTCCTACCTTGGGTACGCTTGCTCCAGCCATTTGTTGATGGTTAGTAGGATTTTCATTTCATTGGTAAGAGTTTGGTCAGCGTTTAGGCATTGCAGCAGGTAGACGTACAGGGTCAAGTAGCTTCCTAAAGACAGACACTCCTGCAGGAATTCTTCCATGGTTAGCTCAGGAACTTGGAGGGAGGCGAGTATAGGGCCCCAGCCTAAATCCTGGTGGTGAGGACAATCTATCAAGAAAACAAAAGGACAGGACAAAGATCATGTGAGTAAGCAGCACCTGGTAAAACCCAAGAACTGGAACTACTTTTCTGTGTTCCTTTAAAATTACAGAATTCGGGTCATTTTAGCTGTACTCCGGGTGATCAATTTGTCACGCAACTCTGATGGAGAGAAAAGAAAAACTCCACTATCACAGAGCATCTCCTCGAGGTCAAGGCAAGGTATTTTCCCAGCATTCAGTCAGGATTACATTTGAAAAGTTTAGCAATGGAATTTTAAATATTTCCTTCAGGTGTACTGCAATCTGATCACATAGAATGTGGAAGAAATCAATATGTAGTTCCACAAGGGTTACGTAAGAAGAACGACCACCACCACACACCCCCCCAAAAAAACCCCCACATCACAGAATTTCAGTTTTACAAATTAATAGTAGTTTTTTCTTAAATTAGCCTACAGAACCCTACAGGAGGGGACATAAATATCTGTTTTGTTCTCTTGGGATGATTCTTTTTTAAAGAAGTCCTCTCCTTTAGCTGGAAAATTGGCAACCGTTAACACAGAGCAAATCAGTCTTCACAGAGACAGGTACAGCTCTTAAAAAAAAAAACAATACACAATTGGAGCAGCTGAAAAACCCAAACCACTATGGCCTAACTTTTCTACATCTAGTTACTACAGCACATATAGGTGTAACAGTTGGGAGCCATCAGATACAAAGGAGCTCTGATTATGAAAACCAGAGTAAAACCCAGTTCTAGTACTGGACATCATGAAGCTATAAGGATTCTAGACAATTTGTATTTAACGGGCATCCGAAGACCGAGCAATGTTTTTGAGACAAGCAGCAGACCAAGACAGGCTCCTACATTCACTGAAGTAAGCAGTGATACAGGCTTCTGTCGTGTCGGCCATGTGTCGCACGGAGGCCAGGCTCTGACACGCTGCTGTGAGAAGGGGCATGGCGAGCAACCCGCGCACTTTGCTGTCGATCCACTTGCGTAAGCTCCCCCGTAGCGACTCAGCTGTTGTAACGCTGGAGTTGTTCATCATCATCAGCGTTTCGGTAAAGAGACTGCTGAGGGCCATGTGCCGTGTTTGCAGATCCATGTCTGGAAGTCAGAAATAAGAAAGCCATTTCACTAAATAGACACTAACACCCAAATTCAACTTCACCACCGAACCCCTTCTGTATATACCGGGAAAAGCCTCTTGCTCATTGCACACCTCAATTCCTTGTCTGTACTTAGGAAACTGTAATAAAACACCCGTTCCTTGCAGTCTCTTCCCTTGATGAGATAGTTCATCATTCATTAAACAGAGAGACAACAGATACAGCAGAGTACATTGGAGCCCATCTTTCACCTAGAGTCTTTTAGCACGACTACACTGCAAATAAACTGAATGATAAAGCACGTTTACAGCCTCCGAGAAAACTTGGGTAAGAAAACACAGTTTAAAGCACAGCTTAGAGTGAAACAACCAAGATTTTAGATGATTCAATTTGAAATATGACCGAGATGAGCCCTGAAATGTCGTGGTCCCTTCATGCATTTCCAGGATTCTAGATATCCTGCTAATCCCAGGGTTCAGACCCAGAATTTTTTTTTTTTTTTTTTTAAAAAAACATTTCTTGGCATTGCCTGACTGTTTTATCATGGGCCACCTGTAACAGTACCCTCGAAGCACAAATGTTTCATGTGCTTGGCTCTTAAAAGTGTAACTACAGAGTAGATCTTTGAACATATTGATGAAAAAAAACCCAATATTGTTGTAAAAGAAAATTTTCAAGCAACATCAGGCATTGTAGAAGGAAAAATTTCAACAGGTTAAGAAGGAAAGTTGTGCACAAAGAGGGATTAATCACTGGAAAAACATCACGCAAAGAGGTTGAGACCTCCACACTTGCAGATATTTGGAAGCTCACCGGACAAGGCTCTGAACAACCTGATTTAATTTTGAAGCTAGCTCTGGTTTGAGGAGGAGGTTGGACTACAAGTCCTCCAGAAGTCCCTTCCAAACTAAGCTATTCTGTTTGGATCATCTACCTACTAAGAAAAAAAAAAAAAAGAAGAAATAAAAGAGCCCCAAAAAGTCACCTGTCATAGCACAGCTCTCCAGTAAGGTAAACAGCACAAACTAAACGAGAAAGACGATGCCAAGAGGTTAACTGACTTACCTAAGGTCACAACTAGTTTTACAGCCAAGTCCCACTCCACAGGCTGCAAACCATCGAGCAGGACCACCACCAGGCACCTGACATCAGGGCCCACCAGATCCCTTGGGACAAGTCTTGGCACAGTGCTTGTGCGAGAAGTCCAGCTTTCTCCTCTCCAGCTGCTGCGAAGCGAAGGTGCTGCCCCAAAGGCTCTTCCAAAAACCTCCACCAGCCCCCTCCAAACCTCACAGAGAAGCTAAATTTGATACACACCACTCTGTATCAGTGATCCTCCTACACTCCACAGCCTGCTTGAGAAACACCAAACGTTCTCTCTTTCAGCTCTTTAACGCATACAAGCGTGCACAGGGGTTCACGAAACAGAGGTGCTCCTCTTACACTAGAGCTCCTGTCTCCTTCAAAATTTCTCAGCGTT
Source organism: Burhinus bistriatus (assembly GCA_013397275.1). Taxonomy (NCBI): domain Eukaryota; kingdom Metazoa; phylum Chordata; class Aves; order Charadriiformes; family Burhinidae; genus Burhinus; species Burhinus bistriatus. Next base: position 667,168 of record VYXH01003753.1, on the reverse strand, counting down.
GGCAGTAAGAGGCGAGCCTTCTCTTCCAGTCACAAAGAATTTTGCTGACTATGGGGTTGTCCTACAGAGCTTGCCCAAGTAGCAATACAAGTGCTGAGAGCCAGTTAACAGTCACGCAGATTTTTGGACACTTTCTGTTCGCTCTTGCTAAGCATACTAGTGTGGGCATGGACAGAAAAAGACACAACCCCTGACAAGTATTTGTGTAGTACAGTGAGATGACTGATCTCACCCAAAGTTTTAGTTTGACAGAGGAAGCTCAGGATGGTACTAGTACTAAAATATAAACGCTGCAGGTGTGGACACGCCATACTACTAGCGTACATCAATATAATTCCTCTACTTCAACATAGTCAGTTTTCCCAATTGCACAACAGTTTAGAATCTTTTCTTAGAACCCAATCCCTCAGGACCAAGAGTTGTGTCATCCTTTCTTTTAAAAAAAGATCCAAAAGTCAAATAAGGGGAAAAAAAAAGATTAAAAAAACTAGACAGCAAAGAAAAGAATCCTTCAAGCTCCTGTATATCAGTTTTACTCACAACATAACCTCTGCTTTTTCTGTTGGTCCTGTCACTCTTGACAGCTCTACGGGGTAAGGTTCATATTTTGTTTTGTGCTAATATACCACATATATATACACACATCATCAGAGCAATATGCCCTGCTGTCCATAAGGGAGACATTATAGTAATGCAAGTAATTACATAGTCACAGATGTCCAACAACCATGCAGCACAATAAAGGATCTTGACAGTTTTAAAGTAATTTGCCACTTCTTTAACACAAACCTGGAGGATTAAAGATGACTACATCATCCAGCAACTTGGACATTTCTTGTTCCAAAACTGCAAGAGTAATCTTCCCGCTTTGTTCCAAGGTGCTGAGAAATTGAACCACCTGGCGAATGTACGCTTGGCACTTCAGTGTTGCATCCTGTTAATCAAAACCAATTAGAAAAAAAAAAAATCATGCCTAGAACTCTTTCCACACTCCATAACATACAAAAGCAGAACACTGCAAGTGACAAGAACAGCTCAGAGACACTGCAAAAACAGTTCAACTTACAAGGTGGATGTGACTATCTGAAGATGCGCCAAAGCCTGCTGAGATTTTCAGGAGCTTCACTATCAGTTCAGCTGCAGCATCCTTAGCGAGGATAACGGAGGGCGGGTAGTGACTGTTGCAGTAGCTGATGATGCTTTGATACGATGAAATGCCCACAAGCTGCCAAGGAAGGGAGCTGGTCTGTCCAAGAAGATTTATGAGTGGAGATTCCTGAAGATTTAAAAGACATCAGTCTAAGTTCCGCCTTCTTTGTTGTTTTAAATTAATATTCACTGTACTCGATACTGGAAAGGAGTCCAGACTCCAAAACTTGAAGGAGATAGAGCAGAAACCCCACAGAAACAGATGACCCCTGGGAGTCTGGCTGAAAAGCAACTCCTCATTCAAGCAGCAAGCCAACATATGGATGCCATCTCTAGCATTCATGCAACAGTATTCAGACTGCTGCGGCAGCTCTAACCAAGCAGAAAAGTCAGAGACATTAAAATTTGACATGTAAACATGTAAAGACAGCTAGAAAGAAACAGAGACCCTACAAGGTAAAGTCATTTCAGCAGAGGTTTCAAAAAGGCGTTAAAAATTATTTTTAAAAAATTTAATCTAAGTTCACAGTAGAACTGCGGACAGAAGCCAGGTCCCTCGATTTTCCATTCAGTGAATCATCTTAATCTCATAAATAGCATCCTGAACAGTACAGCAGCCTACCCTGTCCACAACTCACACAGCCAGTGCAAGTACGCAGATGGAAAAGTCTTTCTGTCTACAAGCAGCAGAGAGTCCAGCCCCAGCTACCACCATCCTTCTCTCAAGGGTCTCTATACATCTGCAATACAAAAGGGCCTCCCCAGACACTGAGAAGAACCGAATTTCTACCTGTTATAGAATGAATAAATACTGGAATTGCGCTGATGGTCAACACAACCTAAAGACTATAAGCATCCAGAACTAACCCAAATTAGACTACAGAGTTAGATCCAGCTCTGGACCCCCTAACAGAAGAAGGACCTGTTGGAGTGGGTCCAGAGGAGGCCACAAAGATGATCAGAGGGTTAGAGCACCTCTGCTGTGAGGACAGGCTGAGAGAGTTGGGGTTGTTCAGCCTGGAGAACAGAAGGCTCTGGGGAGACCTTATAGACCCTTCCAGTACCTAAAGGGGGCTACAGGAGAGATGGGGAGGGACTCGTGATCAGGGAGTGGAGTGATAGGACGAAGGGAAACAGTTTTAAACTGAAAGAGGGGAGATTCAGATTAGATATTAGGAAGAAATTCATTACTGGCCCAGGTCGCCCAGGGAAAGCTGTGGATGCCTCATCCCTGGAGGTGTTCAAGGCCAGGTTGGATGGGGCTTTGAGCAACCTGATCTAGTGGGAGGTGTCCCTGCCCATGGCAGGGGGGTTGGAACTAGATGATCTTCAAGGTCCTTTCCAACTCCAACCATTCTGTGATTCTGCATCAACAAGAATGTGACACTGGTACATCAAGTACTTCTCAAGTTGCTCATGTACTAGAACACAGGGCAGAGAATTAAAGAGTTTGAGATTTAGGTCAAGGTGTCACAGAAGCGTTCTGGGAGGTAAGAAAAAAAAAAAAAAAAGAGTGATAGCATGTCAGTTTAACACATTGCTGGAGGCTAGGAGAGAATTCCTGAGGCTGACTCATACAATGTACAAATAGGTATCTTTTGAAGCTTGAGAAGCTTCTGATAAGCAAATACATTCAGGTCAAAGCACGTGAACTCCGGTAATTTTCCTAAACTGGAACACAATGTTGATCAAAGGCTGCTGGTGACATCTTGACACAGCATCTTGTAATGCCTCAGAGGAAATGGAAAACGGAAGACGGTGCAAGTGGGAGAAAGCTGGCAGATGTGAAACGGGACTTCTTGAAGATTACCCAGCCCCTCTGGAAGAGTCCTTCAGAAGCAATGGACTGAATGAGACTGCGATAGATTCACCCACACAGAGCTCTTACCAAAAGCAGGATTTGGAAAGTTCGTCTTAACACCCAGTGTTTCTCTTTCTGTTCCAATAATTCAGAAATACCGGAATGCAACCATAAATGGGAAAAGCGCTGAGAAATCAGAGATGGCCAAATCCTCCTTCAGAGCAAGGGAACAAGAAAACTCAACCTAAGATTCAACAGATGAGGTAATCTGTACCCAGTAACTTATCAGAAGCAGACAGTGACAAGTTTCTTAAAGATATTATCTGGTTTTCAAGATGCTGTTACATCATTGTGACTTGTCATCACATCATATGGAGTTAGGAGGGGAGCATTTTATGGTAAGAAATAAATGTCTACAAAAGCAGTTCTGAGTAAGGACTGAACAATGTTTATTTGTAACTCCTGAGAAAACACCTTCGAGCAGACAAATATTTTCCTTTTGGACAGCTATGAAAAAAGCTATGCTCAGATCAAGTGCTGCTTCTAACCCCAAAGGGACTAATCCCATTGCTAAGCTGCGCTTAACACAACCACCTTGAAGTCTGACCAGTACTGAAGATCAGGTTGGAAAACGTCACAAACATGCACAGTAAGAGACAGAGCCAGGCATAAGCTTTTTCATAAATGCATGATTCCTTACCATCCCCCCCTCACGTTCATGTTTACCACTCAGAAAAAGAAGCAAGGTACAGCAGAGATTTACGTGACTGGCCGTGACAGGATAAACATGAGTCAGTGAGTCTCCCAATTCTTCTCAGAGAGCCACAGGTACGAATGCCAGAGTCAAAGCTGCTCCTGCACTCACACTGGCAGACTGCCCAAATCAAAACGGGCAGACACTACGCACTCTCTTCACTCAGGCTATCAGAAAAAGCTTCATCTTAAGTTATATATAATATTGCATATGCATACATTATATGTATCAGCTGGAGTTGAACTTGGCAAGGGACGCAAAGAACAATAAGAAGGGCTTCTACAGGTACCTCAGCCAGAAAAGGTTGGTCAAAAAAGGTGTACCCCTCCTGATGAACACGACTGGCAAATTAGTAACAGACAAGCTGAGATACTCAACAACTTTTTTGCCCCAGTCTTCACTGGCAACCTCTCTCCCCACACCTCTCAAGCGGATGGACCACACGGCAGGGACAGGGGAAGCAAAGTCCCTCCCACTGTAAGAGAAGATCAGATTCGTGACCACCTGAGGAACTTGAAGTCTATAGGACCTGACGAGATGCATCCCACAGTCCTGAGGGAACTGGCTGATGTAGTTGCCAAGCCACTCTCCACAATATTTGAAAAGTCACGGCAGTCAGGTGAAGTCCCCGGTGACTGGCAAAAGGGAAACATTGCACTTTTTTTTAAGAAGAGTATAAAGAAGGACGCTGGGAACTACCGACTTACCAGCCTCACCTCTGCACTGGGAAGATCACGGAACAGATCCTCCTAGAAGCTATGCTAAGGCACATGTAGGACAGGGAGGTGATTCGAGACAGCCAGCACAGCTTCACCAAGGGCAAGTCCTGACTGACCAACCAAGTGGCCTTCTAGGATGGAGTGACCAACATCAGTGGACTACAGCTGACTGCATCAGAAGAGCTACAGATGTCATCTATTTGGACTTCTGTAAGGCCTTTGACATGGTCCCCCACAACATCCTTCTCTCTAAATTGGAGAGATATAGATTTGATGGGTAGACTGTTCGGTAGATGAAGAATTGATTGGATGGTGGCACCCAGAGGGTAGTGATCAATGGCTCAATGTCCAGATGGAGATTGGTGACAAGTGGTGTCCCTTAGGGGTCCGTATTGGGACCAGTACTGTTTAATATCTTCATCAATGACACAGAGAGTGGAATCAAGTGCACCCTCAACAAGTTTGCGTTGACACCAAGCTGATTGGTGTGGTGGACACGTCTGAGGGACAGAATGCCATCCAGACGGACCTGGACAAGCTCAAGGAGTGGGTCTGTATGAACCTCATGAGGTTCAACAAAGTCAAGTGCAGGGGCCCGTGCCTGGGCCAGGGCAACCCCTGGTATCAATACAGGCTGGGGGATGAAGGGATTGAGAGCACCCCTGAGGAGAAAGACTTGGGGGTACTGGTGGGTGAAAACCTAGACGTGAGCCAGCTTTATGTACTTGCAGCCCAGAAAACCAACCATATCCTGGGCTGCATCAAAAGAAACAAGGCCATCAGATCGAGGGAGGTGATTCTGCCCCTCTACTCTGCTCTGGTGAGACCCCACCTGGAGTACTGTGTCCAGCTCTGGAGACCTCAGCACAGGAAAGACATAGACCTGTTGGAGTGGGTCCAGAGGAGGGCCACAAAAATCAGAGGGTTGGAACACCTCTCCTATGAGGAAAGGCTGAGAGAGGTGGGGTTGTTCAGCCTGGAGAAGCAAAGCTCCAGGCAGACCTTATTGCGGCCTTCCAGTACTTAAAGGGGACTTACAAGAAAGATGGGGACAAACTTTTTAGCAGGGCCTGTTGCGATAGGACAAGGGGTGATGGTTTTAAACTAAAAGAGGGGAGATTTAGACTAGATAGAAGGTAGACGTTTTTTACAGTAAGGGCAGTGAGACACTGGTCCATGTTGCCCAGAGAGGTGGTAGATGCCCCATCCCTGGAAACGTTCAAGGTCAGGTTGGACGGGGCTCTGAGCAACCTGATGTAGTTGAAGATGTCCCTGCTCATGGCAGGGAGTTGGACTAGATGGTCTTTAAAGGTCCCTTCCAACCCAAACTATTCTATATGCATGCACAATACATACATGCCTATACACAGGTATACGCATATATGCACATGTGTTATAGGTGCATATGTAAATTCTTGCTAATACTACCTCTACTTTGCATGTGCTTATATAAACTGAGGCTCTCCAAAACCAGGAAAGAGAAAAGGAAACAGACGTTTTAATTAATGGCTGGCCTAAGAGACAAGAAAGCTATACCATGCAGCATCTCATACTTAACAATGAAAGGAAAAACAACTGCGCAGTAGTTTTATATAACAACAATTATTTTTTTAACACTAATGAAACTAACATACATATTTGATCTTTCCAAAACCCAGAGTGTCATTTTGTAACTCCGGGAAACTGTCTTTGTTTACTCTTTACAACGCTACTGGATCACAGCACCTACAGAAGCTTCTTAAAAAGAACAGCAGCTCTTCTTTTTTCACACAAGTTATACAAAATGCCTCGCATAAGGAATTAGTCTTGACCATCTCTAGAACATTGTTTGGGGTATTTTATCTATGCAAAAAGCAATTCATTCTGCAAGTCAGAAAGAAGTCACATCCTGTGCCCCTGCTAGCAAAGGATCATTATTCTTCTTCTTCTAAGACAGACAGGTCCAAAAATTACCTCTTTGCCTATAAGTTGTTCCTCCTTTGCCAACAGGACCATCATACACAGCAAACAGACAATCATGTTGTGAGTCTGAGGATGAGGGTTGGGATTCCAGGCATCAGAGAGGACACTGACCCAGTTTATTTCACATAAAACATAACCCAAGAATAAGAAACAACTCTTGGGGCTGCCTCTTTCAATCTAGGAAGGAGAAAGCAAAAAAGACAGGCACATAAAACCATGTAAGATATTTCATACTTTTCAGTTCCTTAGCCAACTATAAATCCACAGCAGCATTTCAGGTCAGCGGAGTAGCAGACAGATGCCACTTTTCCATCATTTTAGCCCCACACCATAAGAGTTGCACATATAACTTTCTAAGCCTCTCAGACAACCACAACAGAACACCAAGCTACTGCAAACCAGATAGAAATCATCTGTTAAAACTCTTAGCTGCATGATGGCATCCATTTCTCTTCAGTCTAAGAAACCCTGAGCCTGTTTAGAACTGCATGAATTCCTCCCAAAGAGATAAGCAGTAAATCCTGGGGTATTTCCACACCTATCTGCAGCTCTATGATGTCTCACACAACTTGGAAGTGAGAACCACATTGCAATAGTAAAACATATTAACTCTAACTAAATATATATGTAATAAATGAGACATTCAGATAGAGCAATGACAGATTACAAATAATGCCAGCTTTACAGCTCCCCATAACGTTGGCTAAGACTCAAGAGCGCTCCTTCAAAAAAATCAACCACAGAATGAGCAGTTGTGAATGCTACAAACTTTAAAAGCTTACTTGCTAAAAGAACTGTCTCCAGTTCTCCCATTATTTTCAAGGGCAACACTGATTATGAACTTAATTCAACAGATGCCATGTACTCACTTTAAAGAACTCTTCCATAAGCAACTGGTCTGGATGCATTTCCTTCCACGGAAGCCTTCTGAACTCAGTATGGAAAGTATAGAGGATAAACTCTGGCATTTTGGGGGCTGTGCAACATTCACAGTAATGCATTAGATGTAACCAGAGAGCCCCATGGTGGCTTGGCAACAGCTTATCTAGAATCAAAGAAAATAGCTGAATTAACAACAGAAAAAAAATTCAGGGAAAGCTTGATTATAGAAGGAAGTCTAATTTTGAATATGAAAAACCAAAAATGCAAGTTATACCAAAATATATTCAAAGGAAAAAAAAAAAAAAAGCACATTAAGCTTTTAGGTCTTTTTTTTTCTCCAAATCAAGAAGTGGGGAAGCTTATGATTTCATGCCCTTCCTCAATCTCCTGAAGAGCTGCTGGACAATAACCTCAAGTTACAAAATACTCCTTCCATGTAGAACTTCATTGCTTTTATGTTGGGTTGTTTTGCTGGGGGGTTTTTTGGTTTCTTTTTTGGGTTGGGGTTTTTTTGTGTGGTTGTTGTTTCTTTGTTTTTAAAGATCTTGCATATCTTAAATTAGTTGTGGCTGCCCCATTCCTGGAGGTGTTCAAGGTCAGGTTGGACGGGGCTTTGGGCAACCTGGTCTAGTGGGAGGTGTCCCTGCCCATGGCAGGGGGGTTGGAACTAGATGATCTTCAAGGTCCCTTCCAACTCTAACCACTCTATGCTTCTATGAATTCTATAAAGCACACAATAATATGTTATTTTTAATTATTTATTTTTACAAGGTAAGTTTGAATTTAGTTCATCCCTAAAAGTTGTTAAGAGGTATTGTGAAATTAATTTTTTCCATTCCTATGTCTAACTGCATGTCAGGCACAACAAGCAATGCTAAACAGGAGCTCAAAATGATCAGTCCTGGAGATTAAATTACCCCGAAGACTAGCTGTTGAAACGCATGTACTCATCATTGTGACCTGCTACTGCGTATGTTGTATGGGAACAACATACAGACCTGGAACGAAGTCATGCAATTCTCATGACAGCTCATTTTGTTTTGCTTTCCTTCACACCACCTTTGTTACCTGACAGATAGGCATTTATCAAACATGTTATCTAGCCTTGTCGAGGGAAAAAAAGCTGTCTTTTAAGGACGAAATAAAGAAATGCTCCTGATACCACTGCAGTGATCATCTTGGCTAAAAGTTCCTAACAAACAAAGCCCCCTCACATCCCACAAGTCAACCAAAAAAATCTTTTTTGGTCTGATAGAACAGAAAGTGCCACTACATTAGAACAGTATGGACTTCACCCACCTTTAAAGCTCTCGTGCAAAAGCTTGATGCAATCTGTAAACAAACAGACCATGGTGGCTGCTACAGGAGTGTCGCTCTCTAACCAAGGGTAGCAGGGCTGGTTACTTAAAAGGAGTGAAGCAACACAGATTTCAGTGTTGAGTTACCAGACCATAAACATTTAAACAATTTAAATATTCTAAAGCACAGTAAATCAATACAGTAGGTAGCACATAGTAAACCAATATAGCAGGTATCAGCAGCCCTTTCATTCAAACTCAACTCTTTAGAACTGCTTGTTTCTTCTTTAGAAGGGGTACGTATTTTAACGTCACACTGAAGAGCCAAGATACCATTGAGTAAGCAGAGATTAGTTGTTTGACATCGAATTAAATACCAAAACACAGGAATTTCTGAATGACAGCACATAGCAGCTGTAGTCAACCTCCTAATTAAATGTTGGAAATGCACTCACAGCTCAAAAAAGCTTTTGGCTTTGGAACAAAGTCAAATTTAAGTGTATAACATTACAAATAACTCTCCATGAGAAGACAGAGGAACACAAGACAGTAGATCATCATAGGACTGATTTGGTCCAAGGTTTCTTTACATACCACTGGCATTTGGGGTTGTATTTGTTTGAGTTTTTTGTTTTGTTTTAAGCTAAGGAGTTACCAGTATTACAGAAAATAAATAAAAAGGAATCTAAAATTTAAATTAGAGTGTTTCCAGAACTAAGTGCAATTCATTTTTCTCATCTCTGCTTCCTGACCAGAGCTTGGTTATTCTTCTTGTATCTAAAACAATTAGTCGACCCAAGTCTTGGAAAATCTGACTTAAGAAATTCATGAATTAGTTCCGTAATTGTTAAGGATATGACACAAGTCAGAGCTATTTAATGGAAGGTCACAATACAGTCATGAATTAGGGGGAAAAAAAAAAAAAAATCAGATAACAATGAAAGCTATTCTTACAGGGTTAAAGTCCTTACTTGAGCAAAAACACATTTAATTTTAAAATGCAATATATACCTTGCATCTTCCTTCTCCAAGACGAATATCCATGGTTTAAAGAGTCCAGCAATGACCGAATACAAGGACTGCAATGCTAGAAGAAAATAAAACACAGAAGTTGCTTTTTTCCCACCCTCAAATTAACAACGGTGAACATATTACACTTTTCCAAACTTGAATACAATGTCCTCTGCTTATTCCAACATTTAATCAGTTCTTCCTGGTCAAATAAAAATTTAAAATACAACATGCTTATTTATAACTCTGCTTATCAATCTGATTGTTTTAACAAAAATCATAAGCATTTTACATCGCTTAGATCTTTTATTAGGATCTCTTTAACACATTTGAGATTGTGGGGGTAATGATGATTCACACTTCAAACCTGCTTACACTAAAATAAAAGGTGTTTTGGCAATTTTCTCCAAATCAAAATCACATCATGATGAACTCCAGTAGTCCCTTGTTCCCAAACCTCTGCTCAGTGCAAAAGACTATTTTTCTTTGAAGAGAGTATAATCTCTTCATAAAAACAATTTTAAAGCAAGCTTAAAAATAAACAAGCTTCTTCCAACAAGCATAAAGATAAAGTCCCACATGGCCATGAAGTAGCATCAACATTTCCCATCTGTATTTTAATGTTCCATTCATTGTACAAACGCAGAGTAAGAAGATTTTACTGTACATTTAAATGGTCTTTAACAGAGGAAATTAGAGAAATTGAGTGCCTGTTCTTAAGTAATTTTCTTATAAGACACATTACCTGTTAGAATTCTGTTACTGCCAACAGGCTCTTGGGCTAAATTAGCAACTTCAGTGTCGGTAAGTCGTTTAGTAAGATACTCCAGAAATGTGTTCACTTCAGCCACATAAGGACTCCATTTTGAAAACAGGCCAAAAGTCCTGAAGTCCACTGAAGCCAGTCGGAGTTTGCAAAAAGATGTGGAAAGCCATTCCATTGTCTCTCTAACCTGTAAAAAGAAGGAAACTATTAATCAGCTACAGAAAGACTGCACAGCAGTGTCATCTGTCACTGGTGGGCATCTGTTTCAGCTGAAAAACATAATAAATCAACCAAAGAGGCACCCACCTGTTCTGCAGAGAGGAGAATTTTTGCAGCATCCCGCAATACAGGACTTTCAGTAGAATCACTTTTCTTGAAGCTTCCCTGTTCAGTCACTGGTGAACCACATCCCAAAGCTTTAAGCGATGCCTTCCAACAGTCTGGGCTTAGAAGCTGCTCTGATGAGCCTTAGGAGAAAGAGAAGAGAACGCATTTGTGAAAAGTCAGGAGAAGGATATTAGTCCCTTCCTCAACACGAGTCAGAAAAGGTTGAAATTAGAGCTCCCTACTACATGAAAAAAATAGGTAAGGCATGAGTTTGAAAGCCTCAACTTTAAGGGTGAGAGATCTCTCTAATTCCCAAGCATAAGTAATTTAACGTTCCCTTTTGGCATCTACATGCTCTCTTCTTAGAGACTTTCCCAGGCACTTAGTACATCCCTGGCTGCAAACACATATTAAGAGACAGTTGCTGCCTCAGCACGTATGGTTTGACAGAACAGAAGTACTTTTGTCCTCCTTTCGGAGGCACATCAGATTATAGGTAGCATCTAATGTCAACCAGGTCATTTTCAGCAGATTTCAGTATCAGTCCCAGGTCTTCACAATTCCAGTTCTCAGTTTGACATTGAAGGGTGCTCAAGAACACGGATGCTGCGTTACAGACTGTGGCATAATTATAATTAATAAATGCTTCCATTAATAGAAACCTCTCCCCCATCCTTCTCCTGTAATATGGGCTGAAAATCTGTTGTCACTGATGCGTGTACTTTGGTCTGCAGAAGAATGTTGCCTTCTAGTAGAGCTAAAATATGGCTAATAAAAACATATCACATAGCACGCATATAAATCATTCTGTATTTGTTGCTATTTAACTGTACTGCATGCAGTTTATATTCTTAAGCCAGAACAGTTCTGTACGAAAGGCTTAATATGCGTCGATTCAGATACTCACTTTGCACGAATAATCTTAGGAAATCACTATAGTGATCAGGGAACTGATACTGGAGAAGGTTAGCCCAATGCTTGCAGAAGATATTAAATGGCATCAAAATATCTTCTTCAGGTTCAAGGCCACATGCATTGAGAGCCAAGTGAATAGACTCCAGAAGCTTGGTACGTTCAGATAGAGGTGGCTTAGCAATGCTTAACCACTGTGTAAGGTCAAACTAGAAGAGAGGACAGGAAGTATCTGTAAGTAGGAGCTCTAACAGCGGCAACACCTTTAGGAGAAGGGAGAAATTGTCAGGGGGAAAAAAATAAATAAATAAAGTCCCGAAGCGTTTATATGTTTAAGAAAAAACCCAACGAATTTGCACCTCATTAGCATCAACTCAAAACCAAGGTAACACTCTCCAAAGGTTATGATTTAGCATATTGCAGAAGTCCCTGAATTTACAAAACAACCCTTGGCAGGGGTCCTCAGATTCATAAAGATGCATATGAATTTCCACGCTTCAGTACCACTGGCCCAACAAACACAAGCATTAGACTGAGCTAATCTCCATAGTCCATAAATTTTCAGATGGAGGGCTCTAGGCCATCTGTTCAGACCTAGGTCAGCAGGGACAATGCTGATCATTGCCACTAAGGACAGCTCAGTCATGCCCAAAACAGATTGCCTGCTATTCACAGCTGTCAAACTCCATCTCTGCGTAACTAATTAAGAGAATCGGAGTGATATCAAAGTCTACAATAGTCATTTCTCCACTGACAATACAGGTCGACAGTGTCATGCAGCCCTGAAACGAGATGTGCAAATCATTTCCTCTTACCTAACTCTGTATGTTTTAAAGATCGCAAATGTGGCACACATGTCCTTGCCACCAAACCGAGGTGAAAGATTCAGTCACTGGAATCATTTTGGTTGGTTGGTTTTATTTTTAAGATATCCGGGATTCATTGGCTATTTTGATGAATGCCTCCACAGAGATATCAGGCAGAAGGCGGCATCGAGAGCCTGCTTTAACTTCATATCAAGAGTAAGGGTGCACTGAAGAGTAAGCCCTAGGAAGCACGTACTAATACTATCTGGGCTAGGAAAGGGTATTTTAAGCTTCCTATTTGCTTCTGCCTCCAGCCCCTCTTGAGCTGAAATACAACACATACCATTCCGGATGAGCAACACAGACCTACAGAATCTGTCAACGTGTAAAAGTACCAGATTTGCACCTCTTTCTTCTTTAGCCTGAAGTCAGTGTCTTCAGGGTACACCCACAAAAGCAACCCACAACCCAGACACAGTATTCGCGAGTACTTTACCTTTGTCAGCAGCATGAAGACAACATCGCTGTTATCCTCACTCAGAAAGGCCACGACTTTTTCGTATAAAGTCACAAATTCATTGGGAGAGGCAACAGGAGTGAAGTAAGGAGAAAGGAGAGTACAGAGCCTTCGATTCTGCAGGATTGTCTGGAGGAGACGTTTGCACTCTGACTTGGTCCCACTGATGAACACCTGAGGAAATAGGGAATGGTGAGAAAAGTGGCCCAGTATGAATCTATCGGAAAACACACCTCTTAGAGCTTTTTGTGGAGGCAAGCACAATTTTGGCCCTTTTTTGTCGAGGCAAGAACAATTTTTGTTCTTTTTTAAAAAAAGGAAAGTTTTCTCAAAAAGGACAGACTGTATGAGATCAACATCAACCAAACACTGCTGTTGCACAAGATACAATGCAAAATAAATACGTTTCCCTAGCACACTTCAGAACAGCACTTGTGACCACACATGTTGTCTAAAAATACCTAGAAATACAACTTTTGTGATGGGATAGCAAAAGAAAACGAATCTAGATTTCAGCAGCCCTGCCTGAAAGTAGGAAAAATTTAAACAGAACTACGGCTATGAAGAGCTTTTCAGCACTTCAGCTGTTAGAGGCGCTTAAGAACAGCTGCACATGGAAGCAAATTGTATCTAAGAGATGAGAATAAATACCTGGACCCAAAGCAGAGGCTAACGCTTTTTCTTAGAGCACCCACGTAATGTGTTCCCCACGGCAAACAGTACTACCAACAACATGCACTTCTGTTCTCTACCAGCAAACTTCTGGCTAACTCTCTACACAAAGAATACTGCAAAGCTGTAGCAGAGAGGTGTCTAAATACAGAAGCTGACAAGAAATATATCAGCTAGAAAGTGATGGGTAACAGCAAAATATATGCCAAAACACTCTTTTACGCACTGGAAGTACCCAAACTTTAGTTACCTGCCCAAAAATCCAGCCTACCTTAGCTTTTAACTAAGACAGTAAGCATTTATTAGCACTAAGCAGGCATCTCGGAGCAACAGTTTTTATTTTGCTTACATGCAAGCTTAAACTCTCCTAAAGACTGTGTATATTATACAATTAGTTGAAAGAAAAATGGGATAGAAGCCGAGAAGTCAATTTTCAGGCTTCTGAATGTTTTAGACCCCCAATATCAGCAGGCAACTGGAATAAGCATTAGGCACCCAAAGATCAGAGAATAAACTCACTTGGCCTAGAATCTCAATGCAGGACGTGAAGAACTGCCTGGTGGGAGGATTGCGTTGAGTTTCATCACACACATATTCCACTAACGTAAAAAACAAACTAATTCCGACTTTCTTAATTGCAGGCATAGGCTGCACCTTGTAGATATTTATTAAGGCCCTGAAAAGAAAAAAAAAGAGGCAGATTAAATTTATGTTGTCACAGATTATTTTCCATACAAAGAAAGGTTTCTTGCCAATATATAGCCTTGAGTTTGGTATTCCTGGTTTACACGACAATCAAGCATGGGTTCACAGAATGACAGCGTGGTTGAGGTTGGGAGGGACCTCTGGAGGAGGGACCTCTGGAGGACATGTGGACCAACACCCCTGCCCAAGCAGGGCCACCTACAGCTCGCTGTCCAGGTCTATGTCCAGATGGCTTTTGAGTATCTCCAAGGATGGAGACTCTACAACCTCTCTGGGCAGCCTGTGTCACCCCTCACAGTAAAAAAAGGTGTTCAGAGGGAACCTCCTGTGTCTCAGTTCGTGCCCATCGCTTCTTGCCCTGTCACTGGGCAGCCCTGAAAAGAGCCTGGCTCCATCTTCTCTGCACCCTCCCTTCAGGTATTTCTATACATTGGTGAGAACCCTCTGAGCCTCCTCATATCCAGGCTGAACAGTCCCAGGTTTAGCTCAAGTAATTTTGCTGCCTGGAATGGGTACCTCCATAATCAAGAGTCAGAAAGTGATCATCAAAAGATTTTTCACAGCATAGTTCCAACAGATTATTTCTCCCTCAAATCACGTGTTCATCGTGTTCTTAGGCCATCTCAACTACATTTGTACTGCAAGAAAATTAATCTCATTTTACTTAACAGGCTCAGCAATAAAAGAGAATAAAAGAGAATCAGTCTTATCTTGTGTACTGCCAAATAAACCTTTTGTTGAGCTCAAACCCCCAGCCTCACTGAGTCTGAATTAAAACATCTGAAGAACACGCAGTTCCACAGATGTAAGCTCAAGAACTAGCTCATTCACAGACTTTTTCAGATTAATGATCAAGAATGAATGTGTAGAAATAGTAACCAAATATTTTTACTTGCACAATGAGTACACTCTGAAGGAAACCAACTACACTGAAGAATCCCAGCAGAAATCTAGGAGATCGAGAAGAACGGTGTTGCAAAACTGGACCTCTGGGATGAGCTCTAAAAGGCCTTCAAGAGGAAGGTGGCCTTGGACTAAGCCATTTATTCACCCCACCAGAAAAAGGGATATTATATAGTCTTCTTCCACTGAACAATTTTGTTTCGTATACTGAAACTCTCTACTAAAGAACTACATCCTGCACTATAACAGGGAAAAACCTACAGAGGGATATTAACATATAGTTTAGCTTATGGCTGAGACAGCTGTGGTACAAGTTTACCATTTCCTGCAGTTTAACATAGCATCCCCGTCATCACTCAATGTGCTTTTGCAGGGTTAGAAGGGCTACTCTTAATGCAGAATACAATAAATCGAAAGAGAAAACAATACTGTGTGCCCTGTTGAGGCTGAACGACCAGCAGTTTGCTCTTCTGCTAACAGAGAGTTGTTCCTTTAGAGGTCTGTGTCCTACACATACAGGTCTCAGGATTCCAGCTCTGTTGACGACCCAAGCTGACAACATTACGAAAAACACACAAACCGGTTCCACATTTTAAGTCTAGCATACAGAAAAAGAAATATAAAACATTGCTACCTAAAACAGTGTCTGAACAACCTACGTTATAAAATTTTCCACATGTACTGCTGCTTCCACAACACCCAGAGAAGGTGGCTTCGTAGCTTCTGCCTGCAGTTGTCTCACTTCTTTACGCAAAGCATGAAGCTGCTGGCTCACTGCTTCATTTTTATGTTTCCCTTCAAACTAAATGACAAAAAGACACATTCATTTCAGAATAATATCTTTTGCTAAAAGTCTTCGATGTTGCACCTATTTGTAAAAATGAAGCAGAGCCCAGTAAGAGAACTCCGAATATAGATGGTTTCCCCCCCCCGAGAGTTTTGATCAGATTTAGTACATCGTGCCCAAGCACACATCCTTGGTCATGTTCCTATTTAATTATCACCC
Source organism: Burhinus bistriatus (assembly GCA_013397275.1). Classification (NCBI taxonomy): domain Eukaryota; kingdom Metazoa; phylum Chordata; class Aves; order Charadriiformes; family Burhinidae; genus Burhinus; species Burhinus bistriatus. Next base: position 650,978 of record VYXH01003753.1, on the reverse strand, counting down.
ACTAACGTAATTCATGTCTTTTAATCCATAGGGACAGAAACTTAGAGGGGATCCGGAAATTCATATATCAAGCAACATGGGAATATTTCTACAAACGTTTTCATGCATCTATTCCTATCAGTGAGCCTATCCCCGCATTCACACATTGGGAAGCGGTTTAGAATGGACGCTATGAGCAAAACAAATTTAATGCAACAATTTCTTCTTCAGCTGTTGATCTGCATCTCCTTTTGAGCATTACATATTAGATATTTCAGGTAACTATTACGCGTGCGTGGATTTATTTAGTCAACTGCTATAATTCTGGTAACCATTCAAGTCATTTCACTTTCATTATCCATGTCCAACAGCCCCCGAACAGAAGTGATGCCATGTTTCTAACCTGGATTGTTAGAAGAGCTGCTCCCTGGCAGCCTTTATTTGAAGTTCCCCGGCACTCCAAATGGAGGGTGATCTGCTCTTCCCGATTGACATACAGCTTAGGTACTGTGTCCAATATTTCACTATTGAGAGCAACATGCTGAGATTCCCAGAGAGCCGCAGTCCTGAAAAGCATTTATTAATAAAAAGTTACCAAAATTGTTACTGAATACAGTAATACTAAGAATATATAAGCAAGAGATGAGACTTTAAATTAAAGTGCTGTACAAAGACTTGTGACACTTTCCTAGAAAACATAACTCAATTTCATTTAATAACCTTTTAAAACTTCAAAGTAATAGTACTTCAAAGAAATAGGTTCGCAAGAACAAAACTTCTCAAGCCTGCATGAGCTCTTTTGAATTATTCTGCATGACAACCTGGAAGGAAATTAAACAGATCACCCTCTGTAGGAAACGTAATTTTCCAACAGACGAAAAAGCTGGACTGCGGGATGATTCAGTCAAAAAAAAAAAAAAAGCCCACCTAAAATTGCTGCTGAAATTGTTTAGACACACCCTCTCTTGGCCTTAGCAAGTTTTGTTTTGGTTTATAATACTTTTATTAAGTGACTCCACTGGGTGAGAACAGCTATAGATTCATCAGCTGTGTTTGAAATTAATTCAGCTGGATTCTCTTAGTAGTAATATCAGAAACAGAAATTCTCTTTCACTCACAAAGCTAATGGTGCCAGAAATCAGATGTCTCTCTTGGGGGCTCCAGTGCTTCATACTGCAGCTATTACATTAGTGGAAAAGGGTTAACTAACTTACTGTCAACAAACCTAGGCTAAAGGGAGGCTTTATTTTAAGAAGTATGCCAAATGAGAAGAGAAAATGCAGAAGTTAGATATCAGCTGATGTAAACTCAGTCATTAGATGAGACAGTCTTATCTTAAAGGAGTGGAATAGTAACATGATAGCCAAGGAAAAAGAAATAAAAAAAAACCCCAAACTTGGACAAGAAGCAGAAGTCAAGTAGTGACAGTCTTGTGCCACCACAAATGAGGCTGCTGTAAAGGGTACCTGAAAACACTGCTAGACACGTCAGTGAGGCAGAAGGAAAATAGCTATGTCTTACTTGGCATGTCGCTGCAAGATGTTAAGGTCCATGCGCATGAGCTGAATTGCTTCTTTCTGGCTTACCAGACTGGCAGAGGAAATAACCGGCACAGGAGCTTTCATGGTCTGGAGCGGAAGAAGGGGCTTGGGAGTATCAAACTTCTTCAAATTATTCATTATCCTCTCTTTGGCTAGGAAAGAAAGCAGAAGCAAGTTTTGTCAACATGGAAAGTTTAGGAGAAACTGAACAAAAACATTTTTTTCTTTTTTCTTTTTTTTTTTTTTTTTTTTTTTTTTTATACAATTTTTTTATAAAGAAAACAATAT
>VYXH01003753.1:612717-639323 GCA_013397275.1 Burhinus bistriatus | reverse complement strand
TTTTAAAAAAAACCCCCCCCCCCCCCCCCCCCCCGTTTTTTTTAAAAAAATCTTCTTACCTGTATCATACTGCTGAGCAGCTTAACATTTTCTCCATAGCTCATGCCTGTCAAGTGCTGTGTTACTTTATGGGTAACCTGCTGGGTCATGCCTTGAGGGACTCCACTATCCAGATGAAGGAACAGTTGGACATAAGATAAAAACCTAGGGGTGTCAACAGATTGAATTAATTCTAAAATTTCTCAAACGGCATAACATACAGAAAACTCACTTCTAGAGAATTTAAAACCAGCTCAACAGCAGTGGTTGACACTCACATACAAGGTTTTTGATTCACAACCATGCTGCAGATTCAATTGCGCCACGTTAACTGTATCATAGGCACAGTGCGAGCAGTTCACGGCAGACTGTAATTCCAGGCACCTCATTAGGACTGAATGCAGTTCTTGCTCCACATCAGCACCCAAATCTAGTCCAGGAATTGTTTGGGAGACTGCCAGGTGGTCCAAGCCAAAAGCATCCCAGGGACCACATTACTGAGGTCCAGCACCTGAGTACACTCCCAGCTGCTCAACTTACCAGTATGAACACAATTAAATAGCATCACCTGCTTGTCTTTCTGGCTTATCTAAACACAAGAGCTATTTGTCAATACAGCTGTTTGAAAATAATTTCTGTGGCACAGCAGCAGCATCAGTGATGACTGTACACATGAGGTCAGTAGGAGACGCTTCTACAACTACTTCCTCAACTACAGTCAAGCCCAAAAAGTAACTCTGCAAATAAACCAGACGTACTTCCCCATCATCTGCATCACATTCTCACTGGATGCAAAACCCAGAATGAAGCCCAATAAATTTAGCAGTCAAGATTAATTACCATTGTTCTTTATCAATAAATGCATTAGGAACATATAATGCTTACTGTTCATTCTTCAGGAGGTAATACTGGCAAGAGTAAAATAAGGGCAAAATTTTATCCAGCACATGGACTACTGTTCTCAGATATCGAGTCTGGACAAGTACACCCAAAAGAGGGATCCCTTCAGCACAGAACTTCTCAATGCTGTCAAAACAAAAACAAAATAAGGAAAAAAAAACCACATTATCAGCAGAAAGGGAGACAGGGTGTTGATTTTTCTTTTCTTTTCTTTTTTTTTTTTTTTTTTTTTTTTTTTTTTTTGTGAACCGAGATGTAAAGACATTTCTACCTTTACACTTAATCTGAAGTTCTAAACAGCTAAATCCATAGAGTCTTTTCTTCAGCTGTAGGAGTCATTCGATTGCACACAGATTTGGTAAGCTTTTCCAGCCCTTTTGAGGGTTTCTGTCCTGTCTTCCAAAAAAAACACTCAAGAACTGGGTCTTCATCCATCAAGTTTCAATCAATTTAAAGCTCAAGGTTCTTGCCTAACCTAGCCAACAGAGGGAGTTTCATATTACCTACCTCCAACATCTCCTAAGGACGGATGATGCTCTGAACATCTTTCTTCAATACCTATAGATGGAGCTTGGGTGGTTTCCTTACAGCAGGTACTTAGATGGCTGCAGTCAGCTGAGATGAATCCTACTCTTACTGTCCAGAAAACTCACTAGCGGCAACTTATTTGGTACATTGCTCTGCATCAAGTTTTGCTAACTGAGAAGGGTTGCACATAAGGAAAAGATGTAAAACGTTAATTTTATGTCTACTCTGAGGTCATGAAAAAGAAATATTGTATTAAGTCACTAGCATACACTACAGCACTTTGTTTCTTCTGCTCATTAACATAACTGGCCTTGAATTTTTGCGTGTGATAAATATCACTGCTATTGTTCAGATAGGAGATGGATATCAAATGGTTCTTTGCAATGACAGAGTGTTTTGGGGGGTGGGGGTGGCGGAAACCAAGCAAACTCAGAAGTAAAGAGGTTCCTTGTTTTTCATTCCATGCTCAAGGTCACATAAAAACTTCCAGTCTCAAACCTTCATTTCCAAAAAACATTCATATCAGTCTCAAATTATTCTAGGGCTCTGAAGAAGCACATATGTATCTATGACATAACATTAGCATCAGGCACTGGCTGGGGGAAGGAAAAGAAAGCCACAACAATTTCTCTTTAAAAGTAAAGCAATATTATATGCAGAAAACTAGTTAGTCAAAATTTTGAATATGAGTAAGAGATAATTAAAGAGATGACAGATTCAAGGAAAACAGACCTGGGAGACATTGATTAATCTATGCCTGCTCTGTACTTTAATCAACTAGTACGTTTGATCATGTCCAAGAGCATTACCTACAGACCAGCTGAAAGCACTGGAAAAAGACTGTGTTGGAACACAGTCAGGGCTAGGAGGTTCAGTATCAAGGTGATAAAACTCGCTATTTATCACCACCAGTACAAGTGGTTTTTCTCCTCACTGTTTTCCGAATGCTCTGCTGCAGCCCTGCCAAAAAAAATTACTTGTAGAACCCTTTCAGTAAGCATGGTTAAAAGTTATTCCTGTTCATAGCAATTATGTCAACCCCTTGTCCTGGTTTGAGGTAAAACAGGACCAATTTTCTGCTCAGTAATTTTACTTTTATCTAGGCCTCTTCTAACTGCTGAAATTACCAGCATGTTGGGCAGAAACTGTTGGCTCTCAGAGTGATCAGACCCATGTTTATAGTTGATGCCAAGGAATGGGATGCAGGGAGGCTCCTGCTTATCCTTATCGCTGTCACACCCAAGGGCAGCCAACTTTGTTACTTGCCCCGTTGGAGGGTGGGAAGCGGAAAAGCGTAGAGGGGTTCCCCCGGCGGGGAGGAGTGGACAGGACAGGGGACCCAAACCTGACCAACAGGGTATTCCATCCCGTCTGCCTCATGCTCAGTGTAAAAGCTGAGGGATCAAAGGGTCAGCCCTCTTTCTTCAATGGCCGGCGTCTGAGGAGGACTCTGTCTCCGCGTCTGCCTTTGATCCCGATCCTGAATCCAGATCTGGAATCCGGCTCCCATCTGTCACTGAGTCCAGTCTGGGACTCCCCCAGCGCCTGCTGGTGATGTGACTGTGATCCCAGGAGCTTGATACGGTTTTATATATATTTCATTATTTTCTTTTTATTCTATTACCAATATTTCATTAAAGGAGTTTAGTTCCTTCTAAACTCATAAGTCTCTTTCACTCTCTCTCCCTCCTCTCCTTGGAGAGGTGAGGCAGAGCATCTGTCGTTCACCTCAGTGGCCAATCCGGCCCAAACCACAACACCCCTCAGTTTCATTATTACTTCTAATTACTATTTCAATCCTAACATGCAGAAGGCAGAAAACAGCATTAGCAAAATAAAGGAAATGGCACGTTTTTGGAAACTACAGTCCCCAAAAGATTGCTCAATCCCTCGTATCAGAAGTCCTTTACTCTTTAAACATGCATAAGGATGTTAATAGCCCTCAGTTCATCATTAGGTAGGTTGCTCAGTCACTGGGCGATCCACCCAAGGCAAACACGAGAAAGCAGACTCACCTGTGACCTAGCGCAGTCATTGCCAGCGCCAGGTAACAGCCGATTGGGATACTTCCTTTAACAGCCTTCAGGAGCGGGTGAAGCGTGACCGACTCCGTCATGTCGAGCACACTGTCAGCCACAGGGACTGCAGGCCAGCCATGCTGCATGCCACAGTCATTTCTGTGAAGCTTTAACCTCAAAACCAAACTCCATGCCCACTGATTAAAGGAAGTCTCTGGTGTTTCTCCGTATCGAACAATGCTGGCCAAGTAGGAGACCTGGGGAACAAAGCAGCAGGAACAGGAATGAGAGGAAGCACAGCCATACTCCAGCACGTATGGCACTGGTCTAGGACTTGGGTCAGCTTGGATGAGTTTCCTCTTCTATCACAATACCGTGACACGAGATCAGAGCAACAGTATGTTATTTTTCAGACACACTATGTAGCACCACCAATTAAGTTTATCCGAAATCTCTGTTTCTGTGGCCTTGATTTCCCCCACCCCTCTCCCCCCACCCATCCCTTTTGGTAAAGCTATACAGTTTGGCTAAATTTTTCCAAATTAGACATTGGTCTCAGATTAAATTTTGGTTTTACTATTCAAAAAAACCAGAACAAACAACCACACACAACCTTCAATAACATTTAAGACTGATAGTGAAAGGAAAAGTAAAAATATGAATATAAAAAATAACATCCGTCAACAGAAACGCCTAAAACCTGGCAGCCTCTCCTTGCAAAGAAGTCTGTAACGTGGACAGGCAGAGTCTCTGTGCCGTGCAAATTTGTCCATTATCACAAAGAGTCTGTCTAGATCAGAGAATTATAAACCTTTGGGAGAAATATCATACATGCTCTGACAGACCGGTGTAAATTGCAGAGCTGGGAGTCAATGCAGATATTTAATCCCCTCTGAGTGGGGGTACAAGAACCTAAGCATTATTTTCTGCCAAGTTCCAGTTACAAGCTCATGGAAGTCAGGATAGATTCACCAATACAAGAGGCAACCAAGGCTGAAACAGACTTAAAAAGAGAACTCATCTAGCTGGCACAAGACAACAAATCATGATTAAGTAGTGCAGAGAAGCAAGTCAGAAAAGAACAGAGACAAAAAGGAACATTCAAAATGTGGGAAGAGGGGAGGAGAAAGCACTGTACAAGAAATACTGAGAAGACAAAGCACAACACAATGATAAAAGCTCTGAATAAATAAATAGAAGCATCTTGGACTGAATATCCATAAAAGACATTTTTAACCTTCATCTTTCTATCCTTCCATTCCCCTTCTGTAACTTGGAGCCATACCTTCCTCAGTCACCAATGTGCTGTAAAATCAATGTAATAAATATTTGTAGGGTGTTCAGGTAACACAGCACTGACCACTACTGAAAAGCTCCTAAAATCTTCAGTCTTTAAATAAGGTAAGACTGACAGCTGGAGACACAGGAAGGATGTCTCTTATGTGTAACAGTAAGTAGCCTTTCATTAAGCAAGTACTGGCCAACTCCACATGAGTAAAGGATGCTTTGCAAGAACAGTTTTGCAACTACCTAACTACAGGCTGGGTAATAATGTAAACCTACGAGGGGGACAAATTTAAAATATCTATTTCCCATATAGATGTTCAGCATAAGTCTAACGGTATCTTCAAACAGGTCTGTGGGTACAAAAATACTGGGAGTTGGTGTATTGTGATGTTCTAGTAGTATGAAGATAGCATAGTTTTTAAAAGAAAAAAGAAAGCAAGGTCTTGGCCTGCAGTTTTTCCTATCACTATCAATATGCTATTCCCTGGAATGCTGAAGAAGGCCTACCTGTTTTATGCTTTCTGAAAGCAGCCCAGCATACGGTTTCTGGGAGAGGTATTTCTGATACGCCTCCAGAACCATCAATGCAACTTCAGAATGGACAGCTGGATCCAGGTGAAGAGCTTCCTGCTAAAAACAGAATCACGTCACAAAACTTTGCCCATTTAAAAGGTCTCTACAACTGTATCATTCAGTTGCACTACAGAGAAATAAATCTTAATTTGAACAGCCAGAAAGAGATTAAGTATTGTAATACCAAGGCAAAAATCTTAGCCAGTAAAAAACATTTTGGCCCAACATTGAAGAATGAGCTCACACTGAGCAATACAAAATTCAACAGCTAGATTATTTCCAGAAAAAAGTGACCATAATCACTTCCCACGTGCATTTTCTGGATTTATAGCAATTAATCTAAAGATCCATAGATGGCATTTTAGATTACATAGTATAGACAAGGGAAATCTTGCCTTCAAAAACAAACAAAAAAAACCCCCAAACCGAAAAACATGGTAAGTTTTTTTGTATCAAAACATAGTAATTCCTCTTATCAACTGCCACATTAAAGAACTGGTTTTCCCCATATCAAAGGGTACAAACATGACACTTATTGCAAAGACCTCACAGTTAACTTCCCCTACCATTCCTTTGTTTTCACATGTCATCAACAAACAGGGAGAAAAAGGAAGGCAATCTCCGTGTACAAGCATCAGCTCAAAGAGAAGAGTTCAGTACGACCAAATGCACAGACACCAAAATGGATCACTGAACACATGCAACACGATTTTCCCCCTATCTATTTCTGTTTCTCGCTGAAAAATTGGATCCTGAAGCGACGGAGCTCCTGGAGTAACCCATTCTATGGAATATTTTCCAATCATTTAAATAATGCTCAGGGCTTTGAAATCTCTAATTTCAATCATTAGTTTTCTCGCATTGTGAAAAACATATCTGGATACCAGCCTGCAAACTACAGTCACACCAGTCTCAAACACACTTCTCAGAGGATTCCTCTATTTCTGCAGCCACAGATATCTTAAACAAGTGACTCACAAAAATTGTCCTGTCAGCTGTTTCCTCTTGTTTAGAAAGAGGAAACTCCTGCTTAAGTATCTCTTTTAAATCTCAGCTGTGGCACTACAAGAAAGCAACACAAGCAAATCCTCAGGCAGAATGCTGCAAAATTATTGTGAAGTTCCCATCCTATGCCACCACGTGTACAACTATCATATGAAAGCATGCAATTAACTGTTTCCAAATCCAATTATAGTCCCAGGTTGAGTTACACTTTTACTCTACAAAACCAACCAAGTTCCGGCCTTCTCCTTTTAATACATACATGCTCACCGAATCCCCAGTTTAGTCCTTCCAAGATAACGCAGGCTAGTTTATTCTCCACTGTCGTTAGACTGTAATTTAATAACCAGTCACGAATCAGTGCTATCTCAGACGAAGAAGGCTTCCACAGGTGCAACGGCAGCTCTTTAAATAGATATAAAGAAACCTTTGAGGGCAGAAAAGAAAATGGCTAATCAGTACTCAATACAGAACAATAATCAGCATTATGCCCTTCTATCTTAAAGAGTGATATGATCAAAAAAAAAAACCAAACTACGGACACGTTTTTAACACGATCCGTTCATACCAAGCCGTATGTCATAACACGGTCTGGTATGGCCTCCAGTTTTAACTGGGTGTCTGCTTTAAATGATGGCACATTAGCACTTACCATCCCAACTTTCTCGATGGTCTCTCTAACTCGATCCAGCAGTACAGAAATAACCTGTGTATGGATGCCAGCGATCGCTCCCAAGAGTTCTCGACCAACTTTTGAAAATGTCTCTCTTGTGGAAAGACTAACATAAGACACCTGAGAAGAAGAGCAGAGAGAAGTTACTGGTTATGGCTGACCTCTGCTGACAACGCAATAAAACATCTTGTGGAAAATACAGAAGAAAATTGCTCTTGGCAATCCTGGGCAAAGCTGATAAATGCCAATATTAAAACTGAAACTGATTGCCTTAGAAGATAAGGAAATTATTACATCGCAGTGCCAAAAACAAAGTCCAAAACTAAACACAGGAACAACACTACCACATACACACTAAAAAACAAACCACAAAACTACAACAAACCAAAAAACTACGCACAACAGAAAAAACACCACAGAAGGAATTTCAGAGCTACGAGTTAGATCTGTGCGTGAAAAATAAAGCAAAACAAAGATATTTTTCTTCATTTGTTTCACTCCGGCTTGGTCTACAGAAAAGCTGTTCTTTCGCCCAGAAAAACACACACTTCAGGATATTTTAACTCAGTACCAGATTATAAACCTCAGAAGTAGTACTTTCTTAGTTCCATGGTAGAACAAGCTACAGAAGCCATGAATGTTTCAGACTTTCCACCATTAGAAAGAAAAAGAGCATATTCATCCTTTTCTTGAAAGGACCAGTACCGTTACTCACCTCATATATCTCCAGAACAATGATTTTGATAAAATCCTCATCAACATCAGCCCGTTTGGTTTGTGCCATCTGAGCAAACGTAGTGAGCAGACAAATTTCTTCTGAGCAGTTCATTGATTTGAGATACTTTTCAAAATTTTCAAGGTGCTCTGGGTCTAGGAAAAAAGTCACATGAAAGAAACACAATAAAAGAAGTGCTATAGGACATACATCAACATTTATACATTTATTTACAGTCCAATCCCAGAGAAGGAATCAGTGACAAAGGAGTTATCACCACCAGAGGCTTGTAAATTAGTATCCTCTCTTCAGAAGTGGCTGGTACCAGCCGCTTTAAAATAAGGTGCAAGAAACACCACAATATGCAATGAGCCCACATGATTCAGTAAATATGCTAGTAATTCATAACGAAAGCTAAAACTGCTTCAAGAACAGCTGGAATTTGATTTTTAAGATTACTTTAACTATGCAATGTCGATCATCCACAGGAAGAACTGCTTGAATCTTTTTGCTTTTTTAAAATGTTATCACGGCTTTGGCTTCCATTACATATTGGAGCAATTAATTCCACAGGTTAAACCCAAATTAGATGACAGGATTCTAGTTTTAATCAACACAGAGTCAAGAGAAGATTAAAACTAAGCCCACTCAAGCACAGCAGAGAGGTTTTGATCAAGTTGAGAGACTCTGCCCGTTCCACATACCATGATCTCAAGCAGCAAATAAACAAGGGAGATCATTCTACACTGATTACAAATAAAACTACTTCAAGCATTTAGCCCCGGGCATAAATTATGTCTAAGAGTTACGAGGAAAGATCAGTTGCAGTTTCTCAAACTCAATACAAGAAAACTACTGAATGCACTTGTCTGAAAAACATCTCTGAAAACAGAGAACTGAAGTTGCACAGGACAGGAAGGCCAAGAGGTGCTTTCACTTGAATTCAAGGCAGGTTTCGTCTTCAAACCCAACAGTGAGATGTTGCCAAAGGCAAATATTTCACTCCTCAAGGTGGGGGACAACAGGAAAGTAAAGGTACAAAGAAACCTGTACAGGACTTCAAAATAATTATTTCTTCCAAATAACTTTAAATAGAGTCTCTGCAGCAAAGCAAGCACTGAAAGCTACATTTCAGTTGTAACGTTTGGAGTGTGGTCTGCTTCCTCTGAAAAATAACGTGCCAGTGAACACTGTTTACAGTGATCTTATCATAGCAGTTGAATATACTAAAAAAGCCCTCATTATGGCAATCAGCTTTTTAATCGCACAGGCATGTGCTCAGCATGCTTGTGATTAAACACTTGTACATCAGTTACATTCTATTTTAAGGGCTTTCAAGAATTTTGCAACTGTACTTCAACCTAAGAAGGTCAGACTAGTACAGCCAAAACATCTCATAAACAGTGTGCTAGAGGATTGTGCAATTTAAGTAAAGAGTTTTTCCATATCATGGAATTTTTAGAGTTGGAAGGGACCTCTAGAGATTAGGCCAACTCCCGTGCTGACGCAGGAATGCCTAGAGCACATTACTCAGGACTGCATTCAGGTGGGTCTTGAAAATCTCCAGAGAAGGGGACTCCACAACCTCCCTGGGCAGCCTGTTCCAGTGCTCGGTCACCCTCACCGTAAAGAAGTTTTTCCTTATGTTTGAATGGAACTTCCCGTGTTCCAACTTGTGCCTGTTGCCCCTCGTCCTGTCACTGGCAACCACTGAAAAGAGTCTGGCTCCATCCTCCTCCAACCCACCCTTTAGATACTTATAAGCAAGAATAAGGTCTCCCCTCAGCCTTCTCTTCTCCAGGCTAAAGAGTCCCAGCTCTCTCAGCCTTTCCTCATAAGGGAGGGGCTCCAGTCTCCCAGTCATCTTTGTTGCCCTACACTGGACTCTCTCCAGAAGTTCCCTGTCCCGCTTGAGCTGGGGAGCCCAGAACTGGACACAGTATTCCAGTTGTGGCCTCACCAGTGCCGAGTAGAGGGGGAGAATGACCTCCCTCGACCTACTGGCCACACTCTTCCCTATGCAGCCCAGGATTCCATTGGCCTTCCTGGCGACAAGGGCACATTGCTGGCTCATGGATAATTTACTATCTACCAGGACCCCCAGATCCTTCTCCTCAGAACTGCTTTCCAGCAGGTCCACCCCTAACCTATATTGGTGCCTAGCATTCTTCCTCCCCAGGTGCAGGACCCTACACTTGCTCTTGTTGAACCTCATTAGGTTCTTCTCTGCCCAGCACTCCAGCCTGTCCAGGTCACGCTGGATGGCAGCACGGCCCTCTGGAATGTCAGCCACCCCTCCCAGTGTGGTATCACCAGCGAACTTGCTGAGGATATACTCTGTCCCCTCATCCAGGTCATTGATGAATATATTGAACACGATCGGGTCGAGTATTGACCCCTGGGGGACACCACTGGTTACAGGCCTCCAACCTGACACTGCTCCATTAATCACAACCCTCTGAGTTCTGTCACACAGGAAGCTCTCGATCCACCTCACTTGTCTCCTCATCTAGCCCATTCTTCTTCAGCTTCCTGATGAACATATATATATAGTAAGATAAACAACACTCCTGATAGATACAATAGACATCCAGGGGATGTCTCATCCATTCATCTCCCTTTCCTAATGCTACCTTTTATCCTTAAAGCAGAAGTTACAGAGCACTGTGTTTTTTGTTGTTTGGGATTTTTTTTAAGGTAATGCAGAAGGCCAAAAAAAAAAAAAGAAAACCACCACAAAAAATGTCATTAGCATATATAAAGGCATAACAGAATGACTCACAGAGTGGGGAAGGGGTAGAAGGGGTAGGACACGCAAGTAATGAATGACTTTGACAGCAATATTAGCACCGTGCTGTGCACGTCTGTGTTTCTTAAGGCATAGACCAGTTAAGCAACTGAGAAGGGGTTTGGAGGGGGACAGAACAGAAAAAAGGGGATCTGGTAAAGTCAAGGACAAAGATCGTAAAAGGACAGATGAAGGCTCGTGCCAGCTGCTGAGCACACGTGCACTGGACCTTCTCTGCTGGAAGTCATAGCTCTGCAATCTCCCAGCTTCCTGATCCAGCTGCACCTTCCTCTTCACTGTACCCAGGGTCACCTGCGGGCTCCACATGCTGCAGACCCACCAAACCCAACCTCAAACCCACACCAAGTCATAGCTTGGGGCTGAAGAATGGGGACAAGGAAAAAGGGAAGAAGAGAGACTCCATCTAAATCCTATCGTCTCACAGTGGAGAAATGACATCGCCACCATGCAATTGCTACTTGAGCCCATTCCCTTCCTCCTCTGCACATTTGATCACACTACAATTCAAGTTCAGAAAGACCCTAAAAATCAGTGGCTCCTCAAATCTTGGTAATGGCAGTAAAGAAACTGTAACCAGAAACATTGTTCAGGAGGTTCTCATTGCCATTTGCAATGGAAGCAAAGACAATGTTTGTACTCAACACAGGTATCCAACATCAAGAAATTACTAGGTCATTGCTTGCCAGTGAAAATGTGTGTTCCACAGTAAATTTACTAACCTTTGGTCCACTCAAGTATACCTCAAGTAACTGGACTTCTCATATTTCCCCAGGGGGTTACTTTATATCTGGTAGCTCTCATAGTCCAAAGGTCGTCCTAATAAGTTCAGCTCCATCACTGCACTCCATTTTATCATTTCTACCTATCCCTTAAAAGCGACTATGCTCCCACCTCTATATATGCAAGCCTAAAAGTTTCCATCAATTACCAAGGTTTGCTGCTACCTGTAGATTCACCACTCTTAACATTTCTCAAACTTAATTTGGGAAGGGAAATCAATAAAAAAAAAAAAGGTTCTCTCCCAAAAGAATGTTAATGCCATGGTCTTCTAGGTATGAATTACAGGAAATTTAGTCAGCATTATATTGGTAAGTGTCAGTCAAAAGGAGATATTTCAGAAGATTAGATGGATTTCACTGAAAGAACTGCTGATATTCCCTGTCTAGACATTTGTGAAAAATAGTATTGTGCTGACATAACCCATCGAGGAGAATGAAGAGGATAAAAATATCCTGCATCAGCATACCACGGACTTTAAAACATAAAAGTTAGCTAGAAGCAAAACAAAGCCTGAATAAAACAAAACAAAAAAAAAAATCAGTGTTTCTTACCTTCAGAGCTGCAACCCACCACATCACATTACATTTTCTTTGTTTGAGATGCAGTAAAAATTTCTTGCAAAACACAAAAATAAAGACGTCCTAGTGAAACAGTGTAACTGTTACTGTTTTGGTTGGCTAGTGCTAATCAGGATCAGCGCATCATAAAGTGTACAAAGCTACAGTCTTGATATCTCTCTCCTGCTCTGCGTAAACTGCCTTAAATGTTAGCTGAGCTTGCACAGAGTCAAGACCTTCAGTAACCTCTCAAGATTGCCATTTGCTTCTGCTTCTCCATGAAGAGACTTGGTTGATGTGGTAACGGCTATCTGGGCTACCAGCTAGCTGAAAAGGAAAACTGACAGAGTGAGATTTGCTCTCCCTGAAGACAGCAAAGAGGTTGTGAAGCAGGGAGTTAGCGCTTGTTTACCTGTCTCCCTGTCAATCAAGTCCCAAAATATTTTCCATGAAGGCAGCAGCAAAGGGAAAGTAGTATTCCAGCCAGCTTCTAAATAACTGCTATAGTTGAAGCCACCACAATCACTGTGGAGATCAACACAGGACAGAAGTCAGGAGGAAGGAGAAAGAAAAGGTGGCACACAGGACAAGGAAAGCATCAAAAGAAGGCTTGAGGTAAGGGAAACATCTGTAGTTGTGGAAGATAAGCAGATCTACCACAATGCAAGTTAGCAAAGCCAATACTAGCAAGTTGGGCGGGGGTGGAGGGGAAGGAAGCCTAGGGTATTTATACAAATATCCACAGCTTAACAGTTGACGACAGTCAACAGCTCACAAAAAACCTTAAGTGACATAAAATTCCTTGTTTCAGGATTTAAATCTCACTCTCCAAATAACTATCAAAGGTCAAGATGGGACCCGATACGGGAATACACAAGATGTACCTACTGCATGGCACTTTTGCATCTCTCGCAAGCAGCCAGTAGCAGTCATTGTCAGAAAGAAAACTAAAAGGACAGCAGATCCGACAATTCCTGTTAAAATGAGAGTTTGGGCAAACAAGTACTGGAAGACCATGAACTCTGCAAGACACTTCTAAGGTCCCTGGACCAGTCATGCTGCTGAGGTTCTATTTAAAAATGGAACCTGCAAGGATTTAAACCCATAGATGATACCGCAGTAGCCAAATCAAATAGAATTGGTTTCGAGTGTAGGAATTCTACCTTTGAGTCTTTGTTTGCAGTCAGCAGGTTGCAGAGTAGAGCAGAGCTTTTCCAGGTGCTCACTCTCCGCACAGTGCATAACAAAGAAGAGCCTCCAAAGCATGTTGCTGGATAGGGTTCCATACGGCATCTCAGACATGAACAACCAGACTCCCAACCTGTTGAATTTGAAGAGACAAATAGAAACAGTTTCACCCTGATAAATCCCAACACTGAAAAGGAGACATACACCCACATCTCCGCCTTATACTAGAATCAGGAATGTGATGATGCATCTTAGCACCTCAAATTCTGATTTAATCTCATTCTGAATTGAACAATTCCCCAGAGCTTCTGTCAGATGCTAGAATTCAAGGCGTAATTCCTCCCCAACTTGATGCTACCCGTGTGCTGAAAAATCCTGCATATTGCAGTCTTGTTTAAACCATTAAGTGTTTAAAACTACTCCAAATCCCAGTTTCAAATACCTAACTCCTCCAAGATGAAGCCACTATCAATCACACAGGACAACCTACCTTTTTGCCTTCAGAACATGTAGAACAGCTCTAAAAAACAGCTCATCAAACTCCAGTTGCAATTTTTCTACAGAGTAGGGATGCGCTACTGATCCATATTGTTTATTGCCGCTAACATATTGGGCCCAGTGGTCACTCACATGACAAAGTGTCATCCTACACAGAAGAACAAATAAGTCAAAGAAGGATCGTTAAGTATGTCATCGCCATATAAAAACACAGACAAGTGCAACTGGATCAAGAGTCTAGTCACAAGAGATAAGTTCAACCCTCTGACCTCTGGTTTCCAGAGATTTCCATATAAATAGCATTTTGCTCCCCTCTTCAGATAGGGTTAGTCTAAAAGCCTTCCTTGGTTTTGCAAGCAAACAATGCATAATATTCTGTTATACTAAATTAGTTTGTGTATGGACTTTGGAGCCTTAAGGTAATCCTACATGATGAAATGGCAGTACATGCAAAAAGCTGATAGAGGAACAAAAATACTGAGAAAGTTACTGCTCTAATAACACAGAGAAAAACATGGATTTTGTTTCTGGTTTAACTGTATCCCCCCCTTGAAAACATACTCACTGAAACTCTATAAAGTGACTGCTAGAAATTCAAAAATAAAAAGCAACTTTTACATCCCAATTACATTTGCTTAGGGCAACAATCTGATGATTTTCAAGGAGCTATTTAAAAACCCTACAATTCTGGATAATAACAGAAAGAAAGCAGTAACACTCCTTATAAATACAGGTGATCCGAGAAACTGCTTGTTGGATTTCAGTGACTTTCCAAGACAAGCCTAAGCACATCCCTGATGGAAGTTAGCCTTATGTTCTGCAGCTCACCCAGCTCCTTTGTACCCAGAGCATTTAGGTTCTGTAATTCCCCACTTCAAGGCAGCTTTAGAGTCAAGGACTTTGGGATTTCAGATCCACAGATCAACTAACCCTAAACTGACCAACTCTCAGAGCAAAATCTACCTAAGAACTGTTTGGGTGCTTTGTTTTGGTTGGTTGGGTTTGGTTTTATTTGTTTGTTTGGTGGTTTGTTGTTTTGGGGTTTTTTAGCAGCTCTGAACTTTAAGCCAGACTGTATGAAAAAGATTTAGTCATATCAGAGACTATATTCTCTTACTTGATCAGCTGACCAATTCGCTTCACAAATTGTCGGTACCGTGCTCTGTTGAATGTTTCTAACCCCGCAGACAGAAGTTCCACTAAGGAGTTTGCAAAAGCAAAAATCTTCATCATCTCCTGAGGAGTTGTTTTTTCAGGAAAATAAGCACCTAAGACCACAACAGAAAAAGGTCTCAAAAAAGAGTGTGAATCTGGAATTTTTTAAGTAACTTCACAAGCACTGAAAGCAACAATTCACCATATAGCTGGCAAACAGTCTATTGTTAGTTACAATGAACTGAAATTTATGTTTTGTTTATGAAATGAACAATAAATACCTGTTAAGTACGAAAGTATAAATAAACTATGCAGGTTCTAAGATCTCTAGCAAGTAATTATCTTCATGTATCTGTCCAGAGATTTAGCAAAACAAAGAATGAACAAGTAGTTGGAGAGAAAAAAAAAAAAAAAAAAATCACAGTAACATCTCAGTTAAGAGGCAAAGGGGAAAAATTAGTTCCAAAAGCACATCTGTTAGTGTAACTACCAAGCAGATCAAAACTAAGGGAAAGGACTCCTAATGTTTTGCATGTTAGTACTGCTATAAGTTTTTTAAGTTATCCCAGACACACGGTCTACACTTCCATCTCATCTATTTAGTCTGTGAGCTCTTGCACAGGTTCATTATTACTTCACTCAGAAACTCCCATGATGCAGTAGCATTCTTGGCAGTTTTAGTCATTAATACAACTAGCGTAAGCAAAATGAAGAATAACTTCTTAGCAGCTGATTTACCTCCAGGCTTAAACCCAAGGAACTGCTGAAAGAGTTCATGAAATGGAAACTGTGACAACAGAGCAATCAAGTCATCTTCCAAAAGCAGAATCCAGCTTGTTTCAGGATCCTCATCCTACAGACAAATACAATCACTTTTAGAAGCTTTACAATAAAATGCATGGTAAAAGGACTTCACTACTAAAGAACGTCCAGCCTTCCTGGACTCTCTTGCCCTTCAGGACTGCCCTCCCAAGGGACTCTGTTAACCAGTCTCCTAAACAGTAACATGCAGTGACTAGCTCCTAAATTCCTCTTCTGTGTGTGTTTCTACATAAAAGCCCTCATCAGCCAGGAAACAACTAGAGGCAACGCTATGTTAGTCCAACCCAGCTAAAGGGAAGCATCTATTCAAACATGTCTACTTTCATGCTCCTTCTGCACGCAATAGCTCAAATGTTTAAATTCTATCCGTTAATACTCATTCCTGGCAGCTCCACTATCTACAGTTATATCACAGAGATAAAAGGAGAGTAAATAGATGTAAGTTTCCAATGATGCTTTTTAACTGAACAAGTCAGCTTTTCTTCCTCCATTTACAAAAATCAACACAATAAACTTCAGCAAAAAGCATAAAGGGAAGAAAAAAAAAAAGTCATTTGCTGTACCTCTTCTCCTCCTTCATCTACCAGTGTCCAGTTTCCAGATTCTTTACCAGACGAAGAGGAACTTTTCCTTTCACTTGGTTTCATATGGCACATGAAGTCCACCCGATTTCTGATTTAAAGCGAAAAATCAAGTTTACAAAGAATAAGAAATTAAAAATCCTGAATTAAGTAATCTTTCAGTTAAGAGTAGATACTGAAATACCAGATACAAGACCAAGAAGTTAACAAGTATGCCAGAAAGCTGCCTGACGGAAAAGGACCTGGGGGTGTTGGCTGACAGCTGGCTGAAGATGAGCCAGCAGTATGTCCAGGTGGCCAAAAAGGCCAACAGCATCCTGGCCTGTATCAGCAACAGTGTGGCCAGCAGGACCAGGGAAGTGATCGTCCCTCTGTACTTGGCACTGCTGAGGCCCCACCTCAAATACTGTGTTCAGTTTTGGGCCCCTCACTACAAGAAAGACATTCAGGTGCTGGAGCGTGTCCAGAGAAGGGCAACGAAGCTGCTGAGGGGTCTGGAGAACAAGTCTTGTGAGGAGCGGCGGAGGGAACTGGGGTTGTTCAGCCTGGAGAAAAGGAGGCTGAGGGGAGACCTTCTCACTCTCTACAGCTACCTGAAAGGAGGTTGTCGAGAGGTGGGGGTCAGTGTCCCCAGTTACAAGCGACAGGACAAGAGCAAATGGCCTCAAGTCGCAGCAGGGGAGGTTTAGATTGGATATCAGGAAAAATTTCTTCACTTAAAGGGTTATCAAACATTGGAACAGGCTGCCTAGGGAACTGGTGGAGTCACCATCCCTGGGGGTGTTTAAAAGACATGTAGATGTGGTGCTGAGGGACATGGTTTAGTGGTGGACTTGGCAGTGCTAGGTTAACGGTTGGACTCAATGATCTTAAAGGTCTCTTCCAAACCAAACAATTCTATAACTAAAATGTTGGCAGGGGCGAGGCAAGTTATATATCTTATTTGAAGCACATAACAGTTTTCATTAACTGATTTCACTAACTAGCTTCTCCAAGCACCATGTCTTCCTTCCAGATAAAAAAAAAGAATGAAAAATAAAGAAGCCCATCCAACGTATACACCAACTTAGCAAACCCTTTACTCAAGGGCTTCTGTTGCAAAGACAGTATAATGAACGGGCCATCATGCAAGGCAAGAACTCTATTTCAGAAGTCACAGTAACAAAATATGTGGGTGTGTCAGTCTTCACAAGCTATTTGACAGCTGAAAGCAAATTGCATCACTCTGTGCACAGCAGGAGAATGTACTGCCATGGTTGTATTTTAAGATGAATGAGTAAAAAGAGTTTGAACTAAACTGTGAATCTCTTGTTTGTGCCTGCTTTTATGACTTTGCCTGCAATGAACTTTCAGAGTTTTACAAGTAGATCGAGTGTCATGTTTTCCACTCTTAAATAATCAGAACAGATTTATAAACTCATATTCACACTTACTTGACAGGAGACATAAGCAAGGCAAGAGACTGCATGAAATGAAAGACACCTGATGGGTTATCCAAGACTTTGATCTGAAATTAAATGCAAAAATCTAAGTAAATCTAAATCAGTAAAACAAAGAGCAAATTAGTTTTATCAGAGAAATTCAAATTCCGAGTTTCACATTTTTCACTAGCTTTTTCTTCAGACTAAAAAGTATCCATAAAAGACAGCACCCTGGAGAAAGTATAGCTATGGCAAGGTATTGGGAGTTGTCCAAAAGAAGTACTTATAGAAATTAAAGGGGGGGGGGGCAGGACGGACATATCAAAAGCTCCACAAAAAAAGACAACTTCTCTTTGTTTCACATGTACTTCTGGGCACCCAGGGGAATTGGAACATCAAGCACAAGGGGAAGTTAGGATCCTACCTAAGTTAAGTTAATGGTTGGACTCAATGATCTTAAGGGTCTTTTCCAACCTAAATGATTCTACAATTCTATTCTATTCTTCTATTTCATTGCTTGCCTTTCCCCTGTTGCTGTAATTGGAATCCACTTCCTACAGCTAGATTTCCAACATCTTCCTCTCTTGGAGGAGCAAAAACGTTCTTTGCAAGAACGCTCCGGTGCCTTTGCATATCTGCCTTTGCATATCTGCACTCTTCCTCATCCCTTACACATCCCAGAGCTGCCTCCAATCTCACTTGTCTCACATACAGTTGCTGCTTCAAGTCTAAATATTCTTTCCATTTCTTGGAGAGCACTCCCAAAACCTGCTGCTGCATAAGGCCCTCTGAGGCAGATTGCAAGTCCTTCACTCCCTTTCCAGCCAAGAATGAGAAGTGTGTTTCCCTGTTAACCTGCTCAAGGTTGGGCTAACACGTGTAAACACATGCCTTGACAAATCCCTCACTGTTACCATGATTCCACACACCTGGAAACACAGCATCAGTCATGAGGGATTGACTAGGCACAAGACACTCTCCTCTCCTACCCATTCCCCTCCCGCTCCAACTTTCTGACAATAACGAATTAAACATTCACACCTGAATGAACGGACAAGCCCATTCGCTGATCCCAGCTGGACACCGAAGGATGTGATTGAAGAGGAAGAGATGGTCACCTGGACAGCCAATTCTTTGCAACACAGACACCTAAAGGGAAGTATATTGGAATTTCATGAGTAATTTCAAGGTTTATTCCTTTATAGTCTTGCTAACTAGAGTAATATTTTTTTTTTTTCCATTTCTCTTCCCACACTTTCTAACAAGCTTCAATTTTCAGAGCAAATTACAGGAGAACAATATTTAAAAGTCTGCTTGCTTGGCTTATGAGCCACAAACTGCTTTCTTTGGCGTAGAAAAATTCATTACCTTAAAAATTCAGCAAGAATAGAAGTTTCTCAAAAATGACAAGTCTGAATAGTTTTAATTTCAGAATAAGTAAAAGCATAATGAGTATTAAGTCCACTTTGAGTAGTGTTGGCTCCTCAGGTGCCAGTCCTCACTAATGCTGCTGGCCTCCACTGATTTCATCAGACATTCTAAAGATTCACTAACAGATTCCGTTCCTCAAGCAGAACAAACCCCCCAAAAAATCACTGCATGCGGGACAGTGAGAGAAACAGTAACACTTTCAGAAATGACTCCCAAATTCATTCCATGTGTTGGATCAAACAGACATATCCATGCTTACTCCCTCACCAGTCTCTGCAGCCACATGAGAAGGTCACTCTGAAACTGAGGATCTTCGATAACTCTGCGAGTGAAACTGAAAAGGACGCTGATACATTCCTTCAAGTGGCCCAAGTCTGAAGAAAGGTTTTCTGACTGCTTTGAAACTGTACATTAAAAACAAAATTAAGGAGGTTTGACGAGCAGCTCTCAGTAGTAGCATAAGTAGTGGTTTTGGGGCTATACAGAAAACTTGCGCTCTGTATCTATAGATACCGAGATACTTCAACACAGCTGCTTGCTAAATCTGACAGAGACGAACACTTACTTGGAGTACTTTATTTAATCTTATAGTTAAGCACTGGACGCTAATTACAAGAATAATATACTATGGTTACTCTCATAAAACCCTCTCATACTCCCTCAACATAAACTTCATAAGAACCACCATGTACTACGCATATAAACTACATGGGAGGCAAAGGGAGGAGGACTAGGAAGGATAAATATTGGGGGCAGGAGGGGGAGGAATACTTTAGCTCAAAGATTATATTGGCACAAACCCAAGTAAGTAATACACCTAGGAGGACAACCAAAAAGATTTCTAGCTATTAGAGCTGCAAGATTTCAAACGGTCTTCCAAGAGGAAGTAAAGCAGGAAAAATACCCAGCTAGTTTTAGACTTGCGCATAATCAATTTGGAAAAAGGACTGTATTATACATTGCCTCTGACAACACAAGATCGGAGCCTGGGTGCCCCATCCCACCCAGTGTTCCTCTACAGTAATCAGTGGCAGTATGCAGCTTAGGCAGAAGGTACTCCTGCATTCAGCTTCCACTCTCCAGGTGAATAAATTAAGAGAACTGGAGTTTTTCCCACGAGAAAAAAGTTTCACTGATCCCTGCATAAGATCAGCAGGTTTTAGTACCAGAGGAGAAACACTCCAGTATACAAATTCCACCACAAGGCTCCAAAACTGCAAGCGAACAAGGTGCTGGACACCCTGAACAGCATGGGGAACAGTCCAGATTAGCACCACACCTTGCTCTTGCTGCTGAAGAGCCACTGATCTCAGCAGAGATGAGCTGCTGAGCAACCTGTAGACATACGACTCCACTTGCAAGCGAGACAACACCGAAGTGTACGAGTGCAGCGCCAGTGTCTGATGCACGTGCTCTGCTTTGGCTTCAAACAGCTTTTTCAGTTCCCCCAGGACACTTTCATTCATCTCCACTGTCTGGTAGCGATGGTGACCTGTCACTTTGCACTGATCTGCACAGACACCCTGAAAAGAAAGCAATTATTTTATTTAAGTGGTTTTGTCATTTTGTTGGGTCAAGCATGCTTACAGACATTAACCTTGACATAACTCTCCCCTCAATAGATTTCAAAGCTTTCATAAAAGGGGTCATTTCACAGGCGGAAAAGACAAACATGCCAGAACATCCTACATACTTTTCAGCGCTGCTAATTACTGAAGATTCACATCCCCGACTTCTGAAAAAATTACTCTATAAACCGTCAATAACTCATTTAGAAATCTGTATCACTGAGATGTGAACAAAATCAGGTCTCCCTACTCCCAGTGAGCACAACTGCTTCTGAGTTTATAGATTTCCACAAATACTTGGATCTGCTATTTTAAAGCTAAAATATGTACTGAAACAAGATAAATATTTTTCTAAGCTCCCAGAACTGAATATTTATAGCAATTCCCCATTGTACATTTAAAATTTTCAGAAATTAACTGTACTGTAACTTTTTCCCAAACTGGAATTAAAAGCTGAGGCCAGTCTTCCTCTGTCCTATCTCTGATTCCTCAGCACAAGAAAACCACAATACAGAACATTCCTCCTATTCTTTTATGCAACCAGGAAACATGCTTCAGAGACAGCATTTTGGAAGCTTAGCTTGAAAGTATCCCTGTGTTTCCTAAGTCAGTAGAATAAGACTTAAATTGGTATAAAGACAACAATAATTCTGGACATACAATAAATACACAGTGAATTGGGATGGAATAAAGCAAGTGGCAAGCTTCGCCAACTGTATGATGCCCACTGGGGGTGTAAGAGTGAAGGCAAAATTGCTTTCAGTGTAGAAAGTGATCAACGCAAAACAGAGTCCAGTGACGTTCAGTGTTATTCCCCAGAAAAAAATTCAAATCTTTTCCGTGGATGTCTCTCAGTGCCTCAACTCTGAAGAACTGCACAGGAGAGGCACCACACTCACAGAAACAGCACTAAAAGCCACAACATACATAAGTATTTAGCACCCTTGGACAGTTTTGATGATGTGTTGGCTATAAAGAGCATCAGAGTGCCAGAACAATTTCATTCACTCCCACTGTAACTTCCAGTGACACAGAATGGGTTTGGGGGAAAACTTTTCTGATGTGTTCCTCAAGGAGCTCCCCAGACCCCTCTGATTTGCAGACAGAAATGCTACAGAGTACTGTGACCACCCTGGAAGCAGCTAAAACCACAGTTACGCTTATGGAGCAACAGTTACTGAAAGTGAATGGACCTCACCCTCCCTCTGCTTTGAGCAACAGGGTCGCCCACAAGCACGACAAGCTCCTCTGCAGCTGCTGCCTCTGACAGCAGGACAGTCAGGAAGGACGTCAAATGAAAACTGTCACTACAAGGCAGCAGGCCAGATGGGACATCACTGCTACGATCATGCTGAAGTCCTCCTCCACCACGTATCCCCTACATCTACTTGGAGCACTGTGATATAAACTTCACCCGACACCACAGGCAGAACTTGCTGTAGACAGCTCATTCTGACTGACTGTAGACATGAGTCTGACTCCAGAAGAGACCACTGACAGAGATCCCACTGCCCAACACTCATCAGAGTTTAAATATCAAACAACAAACTGTCTTAAATCTCAATAGGATGGTACATTGAAGTATTGGGGGTCAGTGAAGAGACAGAAAGGAAAGGCAATCATCTCTTTTAAAACAAAACAGCTTAAATACAATAAACTTGACAGCAAGTAAAATTAATGTCTGGAACCACATCGAAATAATTTGAGTTCAAAAGTAACTTCAGCAACAGCACCTGCACAGTTTTCTGTTGTTCTTTAAAAGTCCATAATCTCCCCTTAACATTTTGGCAGTCTGTCGTCATAGCCTGCAGCTCTGCCTCAGCCAGCAACAGCTGCTTCCTGCAGCGCATGTAGTTCAGGAGCAGTTCGTAAAATTCATGTCTGTCCTGATGAGCAACACTTTCGAATTCCTCTGCATAGGAGTCAACATTCTCCAACCATGAACACGGCTCAAAAATTTTCAGCTGTTCTCTGGTAAACGGCACCAGTTCTGGTTCGGTTGGGAGCTCTGGATACAGCCTTTCATTGTGCAACAGCGGTTTAACTGCTATTATGGTTGGTCTCTCATAGGACAATTCAGCAGACAAGTCTGGATAAACCGGTTTCAATCCCGAACGCTGAACAAGTGTTTTGGACTTCTCAGAGAGCTGTGAAATACTAAGAGGAAGCTTCTCTGAAGAACGGACAAGAGGATTTTTAATATCCTGTAAGTTTTCAGTTCCTTTGTCCCGTACAAAGCCCACTACTGTCTGAGAGCCAGCAGCGCTGGAAAGAAAGGTACTGCTCAATAAATCAGACTTTCCTGATCCACTAGCAACTGCCTTCAAAGGGCTGTCAGGTTTGTCCGCCTTGCTTTTTCCACTCTTTTGTATATCCCCCCCACATTCCTCATGGGAAGGATCCGCTTTGAACTCTTCTGTATCTGTGGGAGGCTCTAGAGTTACTGTCGAAGACCCTTCATTTGCTGAAGATAAATTACTCTGGGGGATGTCACACACATCATTTATAGTTTTTCCATCCTCCACTTCATCACTAAGCTGAATTTCTGTAAATTCTCCAGGATGTTCCACTTGTACTTTACTGGCTCGAGAAGACACTTCTGCCACAGGAGGGAGGAAGACATCATCAGGTTCTTGTATCTGGGACTCCTCACTACCTTTTTTCTTTTTTTCCTAGGAAAAAAAAAAATTAACAGAGCGTCACTACCAAGTGAGTCCCTCTCCCTTACATCCCAAATCCCACCATCACCAAAATCAGTATTTGTTAACATCACAACTCCGAAAGCCCCTCTTAACACATTAATTTTCATAATATTAAAGGTAAAAACAAATGCACCAAACAGATCTTTTTTCTTTAGTTGCCCTTTGAAGACTGTCTATCAGCATCTATTTTCTTGGTCACTTCTTGAACAATGCTTCAACATCTCTACGTAAAAAGCTACAAACACCCCAGGACAGGGTGTTTCATTAATGTATAAAATAACCAAAATAACAAGACCCTGAACTCTAAAAAGAGTCACTAGATTTTACCAAATTAGAAAAAAGTTATGTTGAAATTCACCTTAAGTTTTACAGAAATATTTTAATGAACAGAAAATTATTTTCAAAAAAGTACTTTCAGAACAAAGAAAGTCTGGAATGCATCCCCTAATTACATTCTAAACCAATCATAAAATCTGTACAAATACTGAAATACCTATTTTCAATAGGTAGTACACACTAGGGACGTAGAAAAACTTAGTAGTGACCTTAAGATTATCCACTCTTAAATTAACATCAGTCTGGAGGTAAACAGTGCCCATAAACCTAGTCTAAGGTATAGATTAACCTTCTTCCCAAAGTACAGCATGGGAAATAATGTTGCACAGGAAATCAATAAAGATTTTGTCGATTTGCAAATCGCTTGCCAATTTGTAAAACAAAAAATTCCGTAAAGTGTTTTGCTAATTTGTACACTGTTTGTATATACCTACCAGTTTATTAGGAGCGAAATGGAGAAGAGTTAGGTTATAGCGCCCTAGTTTTGCGTGATCCAGATATTATAACAAAGAACACAGCTGAAATTAGGAAAAGCTCTCACTACTCCTCCATGATTGAGGAAAAGACGATAGTTTTGGAAACCTGCTGACAGTATCACCTATTCTTTCACTAAGCATCTGACATAATCTTGCCTTATGAGAAGGCATACATGAAAACAGCTCAACTCAAGGCCCTGGCTAACCTTGATCTCAAGCCTAATTCTACTTCAAATATATGCTCACAGCTCCTTTACAAAATGGCAATTCACTGGCTTTGCTTTCAGACTGTGTTTTCCAGTATATTAAAACCTGTAAACACTTCAGATCACACAAAACACTTCTGACACACTCCAAAGCTAGCTAGAGCTACAGGTGAAAGTTGAAAAATAGATCTTCACAATTCTTTAAACTGGGATTTATAATAAAAATTTCCTGCCAATTAACTCGGAGTCAGCAACTTCCGCAGGATACTATATGAATAGATCGTATTTTGACAGTGTACTGATCCGCATACTTTACAAACACATGCTGGTCCTGTCTCCTCTACAACCTCAAAGTTCCCTCTTGCAGTCCTCACACAGAAGAAACTCCCTTTATCTTTCAGTAGCATCCTGTATTCCCCCCAAACACTACTGTTAGATAAAACAGTTGTTTTTAAAATTTATGAAGCATCTTTCAGTTCTCACTTTTCAAGGCAAAAAAAAAAAAGCCATAATCAGGGATTTCATCTGAGAAAGGATGAGAGAAATCAGGTTCTGAATTAACATGAAAGTAAAACCTGCTGTTCTCTCTTCTGAGGGTTTGGCCTTTAACTCACAGATGACACCTGCTCACTAGCCTTGTCCCCCATCTAACCATTCTCCTCTCCCAGCACGTCAGTGAACAACGCCTCAAGCTCTAAGGAAACCTATTATTTTTCAGGAAAAATCTCTGGAGTAACTGAGTGCTACCCACCGAGATGCACACAGACACATGGGTCCATCTTCACTGCTTCCAGGTTCACTGGTTTTGCCACCTCACTGTCTTTGAATCAGTCTGGTGTTACTGGTGCTGGACAAGCTTCACTTTGGGGCTACTATTTTCAGAAAGCCCTAGGCTCTGTTCCACCACTTGGCAGCTCTGCAGCTGAGCCAGCCTTTCTCCCAGCTCACGAGAATTTCAGCTTTTCAAAGGTTTATGGCTGTTTCTGATGTGTGGGAATGGAAAAGTCCTTAACGCGACAGGGCCCCAAACTGCATCTTCAAACACCCCTGCGTATTAACAGCTGAGCATAATAATAGCAACAAAAATATCAGGAATGGGTCATGTGTAACACTGAAGGATTCTGGATTCTCACACGTGACATCGCCAGTGAATTGTTTCCCGGTGAATTACACCTGGAAGCGATGGCCAAAGACAGCAGTCGCTGGAGTCACCCCACACACGTCCTTAATGAACCGCCAGCGTCATCTGTGACTCACTGCCTTGCTGCAGGGAACCAATTCTCTTAAGCAGCAGTCTTTAGAGTTAACTGCCTTGCTCATGCGGAATCAAAACAAAAACTATGACACACTTACTCTTCTGGGATTGCTTTTCCCTCCAATCTTTACTTGCCTTGAGTTTACAGCCACAGTTGATACTTGGATCTAACCCTTGTTTTACAAAACAGTGGTAAATTAATCCATTAATTTATTTTCAGAGGGCTTTGACAGCCATAACTTCAATGCCTTTGCTCTATGCAGTGCAGTTAACAACATATAGAGCTTAAGCAATTAATGGAAACATTTCCATTTTGTCTCAACTCTGAGGCGAGATATTTCAGTTCAGATCATTCCCACAAACCACCAAAATTCCGCGTAGCACAGCTGCAAGGAAAGAAGAGCCTTCAGAAAGCTGTCGGTACTAACATCACGAAGAAGGAACACACTCCCAACAGCATTAAAACCTAGCAAGGGTGATACTTCACAACTGTAGCAGCAACTAACGAAGAAGAAACGCTGTCACCCGCTACACACGGCCCCCTGTTTTGAGCATTTCAAAGACAAATCTATGCATATGAGATGGAGTAAGACTGTCATAAGACACTATGCTAAAACACTGCTCCTTACAAGTTCTATCGCTCTATGGCTTCACCACAGAGGCAACTCCAGCTGTCTCGCTGTGCTGAGCTATTTGAGCAGGCTGTGTATCATAAAAACAACAACAAAAAGCTTGTTTATACCCTTTTACAGCACAAGACCTATCACACCCTTCACCTGGCCGCCAACTACTGTAAGTCCGCTTAGGTCCCTTTGGAAAAGCGCAGACATTCGGAAGCCTTTTGAGAAAAACACCCCCTCGACCTGCTTTCAGCAGAAGAGGCTGAACAAACACAGATATAAACGGCGCCCAGCGCAGCCACCCTTTCCGTTGCTTTAAAAGAAAAGAAAAACAAACATAAAAACAGAAGTAACCCTAAATGCCAGGCAAAACCCTTGACCAAAGTCCCACGGTGTGTAATAACCCCCACACACTCCCCCGCTACGCTAAACCCACCTCACGGCTGCAACCCCCGCCCGGAGCCGC
>VYXH01003753.1:589531-612574 GCA_013397275.1 Burhinus bistriatus | reverse complement strand
GCGGCCGGCCGCTGGCCCCACCCTCCCCCCCCCCGCCATGGGACGGTGGAACGACACCCTGAGGCGCTCCCCGCCGCCCCCCGGTGTCGGTCCGCCCTACCTTGGGCCTGCTCTTGCCGCGGCCCTTGCGGGGGCCCCTCACGGCCTCGGCCATGGCCCCGCGCTGCGCCCCGGCCCGCTACGGCGCGGCCCAGGCGGTTCGGGAGGGTGGCGGAAGGGGCGGGGCCGTCCCCGCCCCCTCGGCGCTCTCAGCCAATCAGCAGCGCGGCAGGTACGGGAGGGACGGAGGGACATACCGAGTCGCGGAGCGCCGCCTCAGTCGGGATCAAGGTTCAGTGTAGGGGTCTGTGAGGCGGCCGTCGCGCTCCTCCATAGGGGCCTGGGAGGAGGCCAGGCGCCAGTATAGGGGTCTGTGGGGAGGCCAGGCTCCCCTATAAGGGCCTGCAGGGAGACCAGGCTTCTCCCTGGGAGCCCGGGAGGAGGCCAAGCTCCCCTCTAAGGATCTATAGGGAGGTCAGGCTTCTCCATAGGAGCCTGGGAGGAGGCCAGGCTCCCCTCTAAGGATCTATAGGGAAGTCAGGCTTCTCCATAGGAGCCTGGGAGGAGGCCAGGCTCCCCTCTAAGGATCTATAGGGAAGTCAGGCTTCTCCATAGGAGCCTGGGAGGAGGCCAGGCTCCCCTATAAAGACCTACAGGGAGGCCAAACTGCTGCTAGAGGGAATGTGGGGTGGGAAGCCAGGCCCCTAGTACTGAGGATGGGGAAGGTGAGGTCTCTTCTGTCTGCAGTGTAGCAGGACCTGGAAGTGCCATTGGAGCAAGGCGGCCTGTCCTGCAGCGCCTGAGGCTCCTTCAGCCACAGCGGGGCTGCTGGCTCAGCGCAGGGGGCCAGGTACCACTGCCCCTTCCGATCCTGGCCCTGGCGTCCAGCCGTCTTCAGGGAGCCACAGCTGGAGCCAAGTCAGAGCCCCACTGGGAGCAGTAGTGACTTGATCCCAGATGGATGAGCCCCTACAGAGCTCAGGCCCACCTTGTAGAAGACATCATAGTCAAGGAGTTAATGATCTTGAACAGGCCATGTCTGCTGTATTGGACCTTGTGCTTAGGGATTGAGAAGCATGGTGCCCCATGGTACTGGCCCTTACGGCACCCGCCTGACCTTGCCTGTATCTGGAAATGCAGCAAGAAGTTCTCCTGTGAACATCCTTTATGAATAGAGCTGTTTTCTTCTAAGTAATTTATACATTACCTTGAAGGACCAAAAAGGGGGAGCTCTGTTGGACTCTGTCTGAAGGTGAGGTGCCCAGCACCTGAAGGGATGTAAGATATACTCGCTATCTGTATTGTTCTTGTTATTCTGACTTATTAAAGCAATTATCTTATTAAGGTGTTTGTTATCTCTCTCTCCCTGCGGGGCACCCTGGGGAGGGACGGCAGGAGCTGTGCAGACAACACTGCTCCAAGAAGCTGGCAGAGCCGGTTATCAGGGTCTGTAGGGAGGCCGGGCTCCTCCATAGGGGCCTGGGAGGAGGCCAAAGTCTTCTGCACCACTTGGAAGACAACGAGGCAAGGGAAGTTACTGAAGATAAGCAGCCAATTCAGCACTCGTGGCCACACAGACTTGCTTCCCAGTAGCTCCATGTCTGGACACTCCTCTTCCAAGCCAGGGTTTGCTTGGCTTTAGGTCATAGAATCATTTAGGTTGGAAAAGACCTTTAAAATCATCCAGTCCAACCATTGACCCTACTCTACCAGGTCTGCCACTAAGCCATGTCTCCAAGCACCACATCTACACGACTTTTAAACACATCTAGGGATGGTGACTCAACCACTTCCCTGGGCAGCCTGTTCCAGTGTTTAATGACTCTTTCAGTGAAAAATTTTTTCCTAATGTCCAGCCTAAACCTCCCCTGGCGCAACTTGAACCCATTTCCTTTTGTCCTATCAGGTCTATTCAAATAGTTGGTGTGTTTCAGAGTTAGAACCAGCACCCCTATTTTGGGGATTACTTCTGTGCACTTAGTGAATCTGCAAGCCAAATTTCAGCCTCAGTGGGGACCTCCGCATCCAGAAAAGCCTGACACCATCTATTGTGCTCAGTCAGCTGAAAAATCCCAATAAAGAAACCGTGCAATGTATTGGAGAGTAGATACTCTTGCAGGGGAAACAGCCCTGCGTGGTCTGCAGTTCACGGCTCATCACAAGTACTTGTTCTCATGCCAGCCTTTCTTGGTGTGTTCTCTCCCACACCTGTCATGTGGTGCTGAGCAAGTACTGAAATAAAGGCTGAGGAAGGATATGCTCTTGTAGGCTTCCTTCCAGGAAATGCAACTCACACCACCCAAACATCCTAAGGTGCTTTGAAGGTGTACCAGCCCCAGTCCCAACAGAAAGTGAACGTGACAACCTTTAAAAAAAAAAAAAAGCACATCCATCACACGAGTCTCGAAACTTATTTTTAAAATATGTATTTAAAGAACTAAGACTACAGCAGGCACTTCAGAAGAATATTTGTACACTTGGTCTTTCAGAAAAAAAAAAATAGGACAACTGATCCCTTGACGTGCACTTTGCACCGTTCATTCTAATGCAGCAGGACAGATGTTAAAGCTCACCATGGTCTTCTCTGCACAAGGAAATACAGTGAAAGCCCTGGGGACCGGTGGGCTTAGGCACACGCTGAATTCATGCAGATTCAATTTGAAGAACATCATACAACTCGCAACTCCTATTGCTCCAGAGTTAGTCACCTGGCACCAGGGTTAGACGGCTCAGCTGCGTCCTGGTCCCCGTGTCCTACGTCCCTGTGTCCAGTGTCGTAAGGCACTGAGGAGCTGTTAAACAACACTGCACACAGGGACCTCAGAGAGACGAGCAGCCCTGAGGCATGTGAGCTTCTGGATCAAAGCCATAATCAGATCTATGATAACAAGAAGGGCATGAACTTTGAGGAGACCTGGTGAGGAAATGAGTTTCATAGCTCCAGGCCAACATTAGTAGCTAAGTTTGTTTCCAGCGGTGCATAGCCAGAATAAGTCCAAGTTCAGGGATTCCCAGAAGTTAATCAAATAGGGGTCTCCAGAGTCTACCAGGGACAAGCTATACCGTGAGCCTAAAAAGAAGAGGCGATTGGAAGAGCTGACCGAATTCTTCAGATCCTCGACAACGCTGTAGGGTGCGGGACTTCCCAACAGGTTTCTGGCAGCACAGCCTCTCGCTCAGTAGCTGCGCTGTGGACTGCTGCACCAGGCAAGATGCAAATCAGCTTCCAGTATCGGCGCTTAAGCCTGGAGCACATCGACAGCTAAGCCGGTGTAACCATTGGTGCTCCTCTAAGTAAGCTCCCCGAGAGACATGACTGAAATTAAATCTAAATTACAAGTTTAATCACCATTAATGAAAGACTTTAGAAACAGGCAAAAGCGTAACCTGAGATCTGAGTGGGATACATGTGCCCTGAACACAAGTCTGCGTGCCCCAAGCATCACGCAGCGCTTCCCTCGGCACGTAGGACTTCTCTAGTTATCTGGAGCATGGGAGGCTTCAGCCTGTCCCAGATGGCTGAACTTTAGAAGAACTTCAAATCAGAAACTTCTTCCGACACAGAAGATTGCCCTGTGTCTGGATCCATCACTTATATTCCTTTTCTTCCCCTGAGTGCGAAGATGGGATATTCGTCCAAGGAGTTTGCTGATCAAAAGCACGGATTTTTAGTAGGCACTTTCTGAATGTACAAATAATTATCAGAGTCCTCAAATACTTTCTTAAAATGGAGAAGCACTTCAGCTCTGTGTGGCTGGGAATAACTGGAAACACCAACTTTGCCATGCTGGCGAGACAGACAGTCTCTTCTGCCTGGAGAACCTACAGAACAGGATTGGCGATGCCTAAACCACATCTCCAGATCAGACAAGCGATGGGAGGGCTGACATGATCGTCACTCCCAGTCAGTCACCTGAAAATGTCATCCCTTAACCGGTGGCCTGTCTTTCTCCACTGTCCCTCCTCTGTGTAGCTGCATCTCATATTAAATCCTTTCTTCATCAAATGTGAGTACTTACGGTGGCTATTAGTGATGTATCAAGCTGTAGCCGTCAACTGTGGCATAATCAGGCTCACCTGAAACACAGAGCGCAAAAAAATTAGGTCTGCTCATGAGAAGTGCTCATTATGAGACTTTATGCAGGACAGAAGCACCGTGCACTGGCCAACCGTATTAAAGGGATGGGAGGCAGGGGTGAATGAAGCTCAAAGAGATGACTTGATTTGCCCAAGAGCCAAAGCAGGACCTCGTTTTACCGAGTCCCGCTGCAGTATCCCATCGCTGCAGTGGCACTGGGAATGATACAGCTCGTGCTGCTGAAGCAGAGAAGGGCCTGAACTGCAGAGACTGGTGGGATCCCAAGCTTAGACACCCTTGAGCTTCAGAAATGCCAACACAGAGGGCTTTGATCAGAACTTCTCCTGGGTGAAACCTTGCCTCCAAAGTCAGCACCCAACTTCCCAGCATCTTTCAGTAGCGACCAGACTTACACCAGGAGCTTCACCTAAAGCAATCGCTTTAGAGAGCTAAAGCTCATGACCTGATGGGCAAGAGCAAGAGCAGAGAGATCCCCTGTGGGGCCAGAAGCCCCATAAAGCAAATAACTCACCGGGCGCGCTGGTCGGGGTGGGTAGAGGTCCCCTCCTGCACAGAAGGAAACACAGAGCTGAGGATCTGCATGGCCACAGGACTTCTGTTACCCTGCACTCCACAACTGCCCTCCCAGACCTGGTGGGAGGGCAAGAGGTTTAGCCAGCCTGGACTTTATGGAGACCTGGTACCAAGGCATGTCATGGTGGGGTCACCACCGACACCCTCCTTGGCAAACATGGGAATTGAAGCTGATATGGCAAGAGGAAAATGTAACCAAAAAGCACAAAGTTGGGGAAACATTCACAAGTGAGCCTCAGGGCATGCCTTTTTACATGCCTCTGCCCAGGGTGAGACATCAGGAAGCCATAATTGGACATGACTCCTCTCCCAGTGTGACAGCCAAAGTGGCACACTCATCTTTAGCATGAGTCTTTAGCCCTGAATTAGCCCTGAATCCTCATCTTCCCCCTGCCAGAAGCATCCTTCACCCTGTCCTCTCTGCTCACGCACGCTTTTAACTGATCCGTCTCTCCTCAGATAGATGACGTGGAGAACCATCCAGGGAAGCCCAGAAGGTTTCATCTTGGTATCAAAGTCTTCTCTAAAAGGGAGCTCAGATTGTGCCCAGAGAGAGCAAGACGTGAAATTCAACGTTCCCCAGGATGTCTTGCTTTTCTGCTGTCTGAGTACTGCAGCTCCTTGCCTCCATGCAAAGGACTTCTCAAAGAAGCTTGGTCCAAGAAAAAATGAGCACGCCCTCACCACAAGCACTTTCAGAATAATATTCCCACCTATGAGAAGGGAGAAATGACCCTAGAAGGGGGAACAGAAACTTCTGATTGGGCTTGAGGGAGTCCTTGAAGAGCTTATAATAGGCAGCACACTGGCATAACTCCTGCTGTGGAGAGTGTTGGACTACATAGCCTGGGAAATATTTTCCTCTAATGCTCCCAAGTCAAGCCTCCAAGAGACTGAAAGCAACAAAATATGCTGCTTTTTTTTTTTTTTTTCGTTTTTGGAGAGCATAATTTGCAATAGCAATTGGAATTGTACGTGTTACATCCCTTACCTTGATATAGATACAGGAACCGGGCTTCTCACAGGAGTTGCATTTCTGTGTGTATTATAGTAGTTTTCATAAACAACAGGAGCTAGGAAAAGTTAAGAATAGTAAAGGGCAGACCTTTTATGAGCATAAACTATTTGTCAACACCAACATTCACCTGCCAAGTCTTTTCTCTCTCTGGGAAAATGCCTGGTCTTCAGGGGCTGGTGATAAGTGGCAGAGACTACTGCTGCATGCCAGCGAATGAAGGGAGGGATGTTGCAAAATCGATGTTTTTTGCATCCAAACTGATGCTGGTCTGAGCAGCAGCTCCGTAAGGAACACAAGGAAGTCAGCAGTACTTTGTGAGATTGTACTGAGCTCTTACCTGGGGCCAAACTTCCAGTTTTGCGTAAATTTACAAAAAAATCAATATCCTTCTCGATGCTGCACATTTCTAAACTCTTGCGGATTTCCTCATATTTCTGCAAAAGGAAAATAAAAAGCATTTCTATACATCAGGTCAAAAACCAAGAGGGTTTTTTTTCCAATCATTTATCACACATGGGGTGAAAGCCCAGTGCTCACCCAGGACACAATCTTCAATGGTACAGGAATCATAGGACCACAGAATGGTTTGTGTTGAAGGGACCTTTAAAGACCATTGAGTCCAATCCCCCTGCCATGAGCAGGGACATCTTCAACTAGATCAGGTTGCTCAGAGCCCCGTCCAACCTGACCTGGAATGTTTCCAGGGGTGGGACAACTACCACCTCCCTGGGCAACCTGGGCCAGTGTCTCACCACTCTCAAAAAACATGGGAATCCCAGAGAAAACCTCATCTGCAAGAGCTCTGGCCAAAACCTTCTGCCTGTGCACTCATGCTGGTGTCTGGTGGCCGATCAAAGGCCACAGCCCAACTCCGTCATAACACAGCTCAGTGCACAGGAAAGCAAATTGGGCTCTGCTTTCCAAACAGAAAATGAAGATTTTCATTTGACGTACCTCATCATTCTGGACGCAGTCCTGAGAGAGCTGGTTGACGTGAAGCCAGAGGGCATTGCGGAAGTAGTTGATCCGCTCACACTCCTGAGTCTCAAAGAACTATAATGACACAAACAAAATGACCCTAACATCTTTAAAATGAGAGCAAATCTCTTTTATCCTGAATGTTTGTCATCCCCAAGTGCCACTACAAAGACGACTGTCCTCAGTCAGGAGCAGGTGGTGGTGGTCTCCTGTAGGAAACATGGAAACCATGAGTCCTCCAGCTTGTCCAGAGGAGAAATCATGCCTCTACGCAACGAGGTATTTCAAAGATGAGCGTTAAGCTCGGGAAGGTCTGCATGACCAATGTGGAAGGGGTCACTCGGCACACCCCTTCCTTTGGGAAGACCAAGCCAGCTTCCTAAAGGCAGTGCATGTTCCCCAGGCACCCCGTGATCCTGCGGTCCCAGCTCACTTCCCTCCCACAGGTACAGAGCAATAAAAAAGCACTGGGGTTGTATGAAAACAGAGGTGCATTGACTGGTTGGTCTTCTCCCTCTTTCCTGCCCAGCCCTTTTCCAAGCAGGTTTAAACCCAAGTCTTTTGAAACCTGCTGTCTGGTACACCTCAATTTCATGTGCCTTTATGCATTTCCATGAAAGATAACCTTTCATCCCAAGCGTACATAAGCACTTGTTATCAGTGATGACCTTTGCCGCACACCAAGGGGAAAACCTCCACGTGATCCATCTGCGGAACTGGAACTGCTGCTTCCCACGCCTCACCATCAGGGAGGCTTTTGGAGACCCCAGACACCAAAAGCACACCAGCACTGAGACACACAACGCACACCACACAAAACAGACAGTAAATTCCATTTCAAAAGGAAAAAGCAAAATAGAGACCTGATGAGAAGTAGCTTGGGAAGGGAATGGCACAGCTGGGAATGGGAAGGTTGTTTGCAAGCTTGCAGCAGACCTGGGATAAAACCTGGATCTCTGCAGTCCCTATCCCTCCCTTGGTCACAGATCACAGGCAGCTGCAAGACACAGGTCAGCAGCAGAGCAGGTGCATGGTCTTCTCACCACCAGCTCTGGACTTCCCCAGCACATGCTAGAAATCCTTGCTAGACCACTTCGCTCTGAGAAAGTCTGCTTTAGGCTGATGCAACCACTTGGAGGGGTTCCCATGTGACTGCGTGGTCCATGAGATACAAGGTGAAGGTCTTCTGGTGCATGAGGATGGCTTCACCCTGCCTGCGTCCCCAGCTCACCACCAGACTCTGCTGCAAAATCATTTAAAGTCTTCCAGAGTTTCAGAGTCTGCTGGGTGGTGTTGCAGCTATAGCACATACTGGCCTCGAGTCACCAAGTGTGCAGAGGTGACCATGGCCGTGACTGTTCAAGACAATGGCCACACCAAACGTGCAGGCAGGTAATGGGCAAAAATATCACTACTTAGTGCATCGGTTCTGTCAATTCTAAAATGTGGTGGAAGAAAAAGACAAAAAAGCAGTGGAAACCTTGAAGTGGTGGAACCTTGAATCCAGAAGCCAAGCGTGAGACACACGCAGGGTTAGCTGCAACACATCCTGCTGCTTCACTGCCAGGGAAATACAGAGAGGGCAAATCTGCACCATCCCTGACCCTCGCAGCAAGGGGTGGACATCCAGAGGACCATATTGCCACATGAAGGTGTTTCAGGGCATTTACCTCACAAGCTTTGATGTGCTCTTTCTGCCATTCTTCCCGGATCTTCTCCAATGTGGTAACACTCTGCTGGTAACTCCTGTCTGCAAGAGAAATCACATTGTCATCTGATTAAGGTTAATTAAAAAAAAAAACACCTTCCCTAGAAGGTAACGTGTGAAGTTTGAAATGGACGTCAGGGAGAAAGCAGCAGTAACATGTGAGCTCAGCGGTGGGTGGGCATTGCAAGGGGACGTGGAGCCGCAGAGCAAAGCAGAGGGTCATGCCATGGGGAAATGGTGGGAGTAGCCTTGGCAGGGCCAGGCAGGCTTCTCCAGGGCAGGTGCCCACCTCCAATATCTTGGGCACATGTTTCTGAGGAGCCATAGAATCACAGAATGGTTTCAGTTGGAAGAGACCTTAAAGATCATCTAGTTCCAACCCACCTGCCATGGCCAGGGACACCTCCCGCTAGACCAGGTTGCTCAAAGTCCCGTCCAACCTGGCCTCGAACACTTCCAGGGATGGGGCAGCCACAACTTCCCTCGGCAACCTGGGCCAGGGTCTCACATGCCTGACACAAGAGCTGGAGCTCGCCCGAGAGCCACGCCATGGCTTCACAAACCCCTGCCCCAGGAAACGCTCCCCTCACCCTCCAAACGCTGCATTTCCACACTCACCAGAGTCCTCCAGAGCTGATTTTGTCTGAGCCAGCTTCAGGAACAGCTGCCAAAAATGGGAGAGAGAAGAAAGGTAGAGGAGAGCCCTTGTGCATCACCAATGGCACTGCAGCCCGACTGGGGAACATCACCAGCCCTCTCATCTCACCCCAAAAACCCAGAGCTGGGAGAAGAGCCATGGGGCAGGAGAGCTGCAAGAAGATACACCCTTTTCACCCCCTGCCCCATGGCCACCCGCCTCTCCATACCTTCTCCTGCTGCTTCTGCGTCACCAGGTTTGCGTTGCGATGCACAGCCTGTTCCGCCTCGTCCTTATCCCTGCAGCGCTGCTCGTAGAGCCGCTTGGCCTAGGAGAGCCACCAAACGGGGCAGGAGAATGTCAAGCAAGCAACGAGATGCAAATAGAGCTCATGCAGGAGGCTTTGGAGGAATGCACAGCCTATGGCTGAAGAGTTGGGTGTGCAGGCTGCCAGCAGAGCAGGGGATGGCATGCAAGGTCCCAGATGCCCTACTGCTTGGGCAAAACCAACCTCACAAGACAAGCTACTTTTTGTTTGGGATGAAAAGCTCGTGGCAACTGAGTCCATGACATCTAAGTCCCTCGTATCCAACCCTGCAAGGCTACCACCAGCCTGGCACACTCTTCAGTTTTTCTGAGCATACCCTGCATACCCCTCGTGCAGACACAACACCGAGAGTTGCAGCAGAGGAAGAAGACCCTTGCATTTAAGTCTGCCCCAGCACCACGCGTGCATGTGTTTGCAGCATTAACCCATATGGCAAGAAACAGCAGCACGTTTGCTTTACCTCCATGGTCTTCTTATACTGCAAATTCCTGTTTTTGTGAATCGCCTCCATTATCAGCTCTATCTGTGAAGACAACAGACCCGGAGTCAGCATATCACTGACCATTGAAGCTCTGGGATGGACTACGTGGCTTAGGAAAGGAAGAGGCATGGACCAGATTGCGATGGGTTTAAGGACCTTTGTCCACCCAAAGCATCTTCACAAACCCCATCTTCTATGCTTCTATCTGAGCTTCCACTTGTGTATGCAAAGGGGCTCTACAAATGAAATCCTAGCAACATGCAGTACTGTATCATCTCCATAGGGTCTGGCAAAATTGGGAAGCCCACTCTCCTCTGCTAGGTCCAAACCAGCCCCTGGTTCCAGCAGTTTTTCCTTATTTTCCAGACAAAGGAATCTCAAGCCAGAAGAAGTTAAAAAATTTTAGCAGACCCTATGGAGACCATACAGCACTATATATATGCTTTAAAAACATCCCTGGTTGAGGCTGGCGTCCCTGGAGCTAAGCCCCTGCTATTGCTGGCCTCAAAATGCACCCAAAGGAGAAGACGCAGCAGTGAGAAGAAGGAAGCTGGAGGTTGCCGCACAGTTCACCAACATGGTTGCAACACGTAGGAACAGGCTCGGGACTTCCCGGCAGCGGCAGGCACCAGGGGCACAGAGGGGGCTGGGGCACTGTGGGAGACACGGGCCGAGAGCAGCCCATTGCCGGGGCAGGATTGACACCCTGCAGCGAAGACGCGTGCTCCCGCGGCGCCTGACCTTTTTCCGATGCAGTTTTTGCTTTTCCCTGAAGTCCTCCATTTTCTTTGCTTCCTCCCGAAGGGTTTGCGCCAGCTGGATGTGACCTTGCCCCACATTGTCTACCTCTGAAAAGAAAAAAAAAAAAAAAATCAAAATAGATATATTTATATTCTTAAAAAGACTGTTGCTCAAGTCAACTGTTGTAGCTGACATCGAACTGACCCCACATCATGCACCCCCTTGCAGAAACATAAAAGAAGCAGCGCTTTTGAAGCAGCCTCGGAGCAGCGCTTGCCTACGTAAGGAGCTATTCAGAATCAATCAGTCCTGGTGGGACCTGCCCTTCAGTTTAAGAAAACTCCTATCAAGAGAAATTATTCAAACGAGCACAGCTGCATCTCCCCCTCATCCAGATGAATTCGGGCACATTTCCACACATCGCACCCTGAAGCAGCTGGCTGAAGGAAGCGTTGCCCCAGGCTAGCGGACAACCAACTCGGGGCACAGAAAAGCGAATGCTAAAAAAAAATAGCAGGCTCGTCTCGCTGAAGACGAGCGGCCACACCGTGAAACACCAGCCCAGCAAGCTCATCAAAGGAGCTAAGCCGAACGGTAGCTCACGATTCAACCCCCAGAGCTGTTTCAAAGCCGCAGCTATTAATAATCAACTGCTGCAAGGGCTGAGCCTCGTTAGGGAGGACCACCAAGGGACAGGCCAGCAGATAAACTCAGCACAGGCTAGCAGAGTGCTAGCCCTCAAGGCTGTGACACATGGCAATGAAGGGACAACATAAGGTGGCCAAAGCGTCATCTTTTAGATGCTCCGATTAGGTTCATAGACTCATAGAATCATTTAGGTTGGAAAAGACCATTAAGATCATCCAGTCCAACCGTTAACCTAGCACTGCCAAGTCCACCACTAACCCATGTCCCTCAGCACCACGTCTACACGTCTATTAAATCCCCCCAGGGATGGTGACTCCACCACTTCCCTGGGCAGCCTGTTCCAATGTTTGACAACCCTTTCAGTGAAGAAATTTTTCCTAATATCCAATCTAATCCTCCCCTGGTGCAACTTGAGGCCATTTGCTCTCTTCCTATTGCTTGTTACTTGGGAGAAGAGACCAACCCCCACCTGGCTACAACCTCCTCTCAGGTAGTTCTAGAGAGCGAGAAGGTCTCCCCTCAGCCTCCTTTTCTCCAGGCTGAACAACCCTGGTTCCCTCAGCCGATCCTCAGATTTGTGCTCTAGACCATTCACCAGCCTTGTTGCTCTTCTTTGGACATGCTCCAGCACCTCAATGTCTTTCTTGGACTGAGGGGCCCAAAACTGAACACAGTATTCAAGGTGCAAATTACTGTGTATGTGTGTGAAGAGGGCAAGGTGAGACAGTCCAACAAACTCCAGATGAGCTTCCCATGCACGGCTTCTGACGTACAATGCAAGCACAACTTCTGAACTGCAGCCAGCCCCAAAAGCCTAAGAGATCCCCAAAGGGATGCCTTGTGGGTCTCTTCTCCCACCCGTGCCCTGGAGCACTCCATCCCAAACACTGCACGCTGAACTGAGCTGGGCCAGGAGGACAGCCTTTCTGACCCCAGCATCACACTGTTTTGGAGGTTTCTCTGCTTTTTTCTTCCCAAGCAGTTGCCTGCAGGCTTTGGTGCTGCCAAGTGTCCTGACAAACATGAAGAAGAATTACTTACGTTGCTTGAAAACATCCAGGGATCTCTTCAGCGTGCTGAAAAACAGGCAGAGCATTAAAAAGAGTGGGAAAGCGCAGTCAGGTGCAGGCATCAGCAGAGCACCTGTCCCAAACCAGACAGCAAGTCCCTCACTTGATGGCGGCCAAAGCAGCTTGAAGTAGGTTCGTTTACCCTCTTTATACCTCCGGCTTTTTCCCTCTCGGCGAGTATAACACAACTCACTTGGTTTGGGATCTTTCTGAACATCGGATGTTATTAAAAATTCTGATTTTCATGACAAACATTTCAGGCAACCTCCTAAAAGTATCATTTGGGACATATGAACATCTTCTACGTGGTGCATTGGCCAGCGGTTGGAAATGTAAGGAACTTTTCTCCCTATTAATATTGCACAATAAAGACTTCAGAAACATTTTACCTGACATCTCAATATAAAACTGTAAATAAAAGATCAGAGAATGTCAGACCGGGCATGTATGTGCCCAGGGTCACTGGGGAAATGGAGACCCACTCATGGAGCCAACCACAGCAGCCTCAGCACCACTGCGGGGTGGTAACACACTGGGCTTTGAAGATTTACTTGGTTTGAGTCAACCTGGCCACAAAACCAGTCAGGAGCAACTTCAGGGTCTCATTATCCTCGGGCCTCTGCTGAACCACCAGCCGGCATCTCGCCTGAGTGTCTTTGGTTAGTCTACGGCTGGTGGGAACTTGGTGGAGTCCAACTCGACTATTGGCAAAGGCCATCCCAACTGTGCACTGTTCATTCACAAGACCGATTTCACGTCATCTTTTGGTAGCATCCCAATCACATTTCAACACTGTTTTGTCTCTCACAGCCTTTGTTCTTCTCTTGCTCCTTTGTTGCCCCAAGTAAGGACACCCATAAAAGTAAAACACATACAGGACTGTGAACTTACTTCAGCTCTGTCTGCCCACAGGGCTTCTTCTTCGACAAGTTAATGAGCTCTTTGCCATATTTTTCTTCTATAATTGCCCTGTTGAGGAAAGAGAGAAATGAGAGGAAGTTCTCATTTCAAATACTTGTTTGCAGCGGAGGCCAAGACCCGCTCTTAACACCTTCCTTATCTTCTGACCTGCTGTAAACCAACTGTGGATGGTTGGCTGAAGGAAGACTGTTGTTTGCAGTTACTCAGCAGCCTTTCTAGTGAAAATACTTTGTTTTACTGTGTCTGTGGTCCCGATGCATTGCTCTCCCCATCTCCCCATGGCCAATGGGTGCAAGGACCACCTCGGCAGGAGATGGAGAACTAAGCAGCCAGTGCAGCTGGCGGCTGATACAGCCAGATGAGTCACCTGAGTCTTTTTTTAGCTCAGTTTCCTACGGGGGCAAGGCTTGTGCGATCACACATTTTCTGCATCTCGGCCATTAACATCTGTCGGTCCATCTGTACAAAAGTACTTTTGAATCTGATTTGGCTGATTTAAACCAAATGTGACAGAAGGGAGCCACCAAATACCACTCAGCCACCATACATGTACCCCAAAACTCAGCCAGGCAATTTCAGCTTTTCAGGACTTTTTAAAATGAGGCAATAGGTACTTTCTTTTGCCCACCTTGTCCTTAGGGAGAACATCTGAAGAACAGACCGCATCTTGTGAGGTGACATAAATAATACCTTTGAGAGATCAGATTGTCCTCCTCTCTTGGAAGAAAGAGGGGGGATGGAAAGAAAGCCTATGTGTTGCAGTCTAAGAACAACCAGCTTTCTGCAGTTGCTTTGAAATCTGTAAGGACAACCAGGGCTGGACTTGCTTGGTCAAATGCAGATATCTCCATCTGGGCAAGCCTCGCTAGCTGTCTGCGGTCAGTGGATAGAAACAAGTACAGCTAGAGACTTGCGTTATAAGGTCTACTGGATAAAATAAATAGCTTCCCAAAATGCCTGTATCTCTAACACAGGTGCCTATGTTGTTGATTTCTAGACTCTGGCAGTGGGGTTCACCTAACTTCACTCTTTAAAAACTCCAAACGCTTGTAGGGAAATGGAAAAAATAAAGATTATGATTTTTTTTTTTCCTCTATCTAACAATATTCCCATGAACTTCCTTTTGAGACAAAGCATCAAATCCAACAGGCATGTTCTCCATGGCTGGGACCATGTAACGACCGTGCTGTACATGGAGAACTGAACCATGTTCAGAGAGGGCTGCTAGTAGCAAGTCCAGGTCCAGCCTCTAAGCTCCTCATGGCTGGACTCTGGGAACATACTCGTCCTCCAACAGCAAAGAGGAACGGGGCACAGGGTTTGGAGGAAGCTTTTTGCACTCTCTCTGTTGCTACAGATGAGTGGGACATGGTTCTCAGCGTTCAGCAGATGGTTCCTTGGGCAGCTGGAAAGCCCAAGTTTTCCTGGAACATGGGATTACATCCTCGACAGACGTAGGTGCATTAGACACTTAACTACAGGTTCTTCTCCTCTTCATCCCCATCACACTTGTTCCAGGCTGTCTTGTACCAAGTCTTGTATTCAGATGTTTGTTTTCTCCAGTTCTCAATACCGAAATTACATTAATTTAGGGTTTTTCTACAACACTCTTCATATTTAGCTATTGCTAACCAGGTGAACCATAATGTCAAAATACATGGCCAGACCATCTTGTGCCTTTGTAGCCACAGAACTTCTACTAGGTCATATCCTCTGATAAATAAATGCACTATCTAATGCTGCTGCTTCTTTTTAACATAAAATCTGTGGGCTGTCCAGAATGTACAAAGACAAATTAAGGACAAAGCTGTGCCTCTCCTCTGCCAAGGTCTTCACCTGATCTTCTGCAAGCTGAACTGCAAGGTGAACTTCATGGCAGAGCGTGTGGCCCAGGCAGGCCACCAACAGCTGCCAACACATCAGTAGAAATCTCTGGCAACATGTAAGACTGAATTATTAAACTGTTCCTAATTCCTCTTTCTTTTTAACAGACAAGTCAAAATGTGAGCATCAAGCCCTGGGCACCATCGCTGCCTTGCAGCTGAGGATTCCCGAGCATGGACTTCATACCACAGCACCAGCCATACAATGAAAGGACAGTGTAAGATAACAAGTTTCTCATCAGTCAAAAATCAAAGGTATTTTAATGTAATGTATGGTTAAATGCAAAAGAAACTAAACTGGGAATCCGAGGAGTAGAAGTAGTGCCACTGTCTCACTTCCCAGGTTCAACTCAACCTTTTTTCAGAGGCAGCTCCATACCTTTCCTTCAGAAAGTCTTCAAACTCTTTGCAGTTCTTCCTGCCGTCATTCAGATGTTGAATGATGCTGTCGTAGCCAACTGTGCTCGTCAGATCCGTACTCTGAAAACACAAGTACAGGAGTCACATCCTCATCAGTGAAGTCCACAGCCACTGCCACGTCCAGCAACACATGCACAAGCGATGGCTCAGCTGGGAGCAAGTGTGCAAGTGCCTCTATGAAATAAGATCCTTTTCTTTTAGCGGTGGGAGAGGCTCCAGAATGAGAACAGTGGTGACAATTTGGGACAAGGCGCTTCCATGACTTTCAGAAAAACAGAAGAGCTCACTCCGGCCACATCCTATTGTTTCTCCCTGGCCTAAGTACAGCTGGCTCCATGGCACATGGCATGTCCTTCGCTGTCAGCTCTAACTTAACGAAATAAAACACTAAAAACGCTCCAAATCTATAGAAATAGCCCATCTTACTACTGCTCCTCCCAGTTTCTGCAGACACGGAGGTGGATCTTGGTTAGCATTGACTTGCACTGTTCTGGGCATCACCCTCACATCTGGCTGTAGGAGCCTACGTCTGGGCTGGAGGTGAATTTATGAGACCT
Source organism: Burhinus bistriatus (assembly GCA_013397275.1). Taxonomy (NCBI): domain Eukaryota; kingdom Metazoa; phylum Chordata; class Aves; order Charadriiformes; family Burhinidae; genus Burhinus; species Burhinus bistriatus. The sequence goes on along the minus strand of VYXH01003753.1, from coordinate 596,473 downwards.
TTCTGCACAGGATCACTGAGCTGTGGGCTTCTCTCGCTGCCCTCGCAGTAATGTATGGATGCACCCAATGACCGCTGCTGCAACAGCCTTCTCTTTGGTCTTGCAAAAAGCAACACTGTCCCACACATCAGTTCAAAACAGCACTGCAAAGATCATTTCCCTGAGTACCAGGTCCTCCCCCACCACTGCTGTATGCCCTCCAGTACATCACACAGGGCCAGCTTTGTCACTCCCCACAAAACATCGCAACCACGGAGAGGTCCTGCCTCCGTCACCCACGGGGCCAAGTCCCATCTTCCAACCCAGGGCTCTCAGCCCTGCAGTGCCACTCACACTTCCCATAGAATTGCAGTAATGCAGCAAGGATGTAGGTGGGCTAGGACAAACGTTGACTAACTCTACTCCATTCTTTCCTCATATTCATGCCTGGAAGCACCTTAGGACAAAAAATGAATTTTTGCCCTATGACTGTTGAGGATTTAGCGCCCTGGAGACCTGGGCCAAGAGCAGAGCTCCTAAGAGCTATGACAATACAAAGAGATGCTCTGACCATGAGCTTTCGTTCTCTGCAAGAAGCCTGAAGCAGATGCAGGGAGCTGAGCAGAAGGTGCTACCTGTAGTCTTCTGCAAAGAGGAGCGGTCAGTGTTGCAGAGAAGAGCATATATGGTAGCAAAAAATATAGGGAAAGAGGCTGCAGAAAGGAAGCAATGGTAGGAGCAGATATGAAACTCAGGGCAAGAAAGCAAAAGCCACAAACAGTTATTAAGAAGCCTGAAGAGGAATAATGGCAGTATGGAGAGATTCAGGAAATGGTCTGAAGCCAGGATGACAGTACACAGAGAACTGGTGTGAACGGGGAGGGGAGGAGGGTGGGATTTCGCAGGAGTTTGTACCCGGTGCAAGAAATGAGGAGGAACAGGGCTGGTATTTGTGATAAATGAAGGATTTAATCATGTGGACTTCCCTGAGGAGTCAAGGACTTGAATATCAGTGGCCAGAAAACAAGAAGTGAAGTGGAGACCTGGTGGAGTGGGACCTGCAGGAAATCCCTGGCTATCCCAGACCAGTTTTGCTCCGACCGTGGCAAGCATGGGAAGAGAAGACTGTGAGAAGGACCCAAGCAGAAACCAAAACAGTTTCTGTTTCTTTACAAAGCACAAACGTCCCTCCAAATGGGCTTATTACTGATAATCCCACAACCGGTTCTCAGTTTGCGTTGCGTCTTTGCTGATCAGGTCTGTGAAAAAGGAAACACGCTTGCACTGAAGTCAGTCTTCATCACAGTTGCAAAACACAGGAACATCCTCACTTGACTTCCTATCCCCGGTTTCAAGGAAATAAAATGGATGCGGAGAACGACTGTTGGTGGCTGCAAGCCCGGGCAGGACAGAGTGGTGAGACCCACATCGCTACGTGTCAGGGGGCACCCGAAGGCTCCTGCATCCCACTCTGCTGCCTGGGACACTTGGGCTTGCTGCGCCAGGCAGAAGTGCCAGGGGAAAAATTGGGGGCATCCGTCAAAAACGTGCACAAAACTCTTTATTTTATCACTCTTCCTCCTCCAGTAGAAGGATTTAATTCCACCACGTATGTATTTCCTAAGCGCCCAAGGCTGTACCAGACCTCACAGTGCAAGGTGTTATACGAAACGTGGGAGGAAACAAAGACGGTGGAGGTTTCCAAAAGAGCTGCTGCCAGGCAGGAGGAGCTCATGGCCCAGAAGGAGCTGGGTAGGGTTGTATGCCATGGAACCAGCCTTCACAGCACCCTTCTGGGCAGATGTTGGCATCAAAAGAATAAAAAGAACCAGTGTGACTGCCTATGGGACATCCCAAAGGCAGGGCTGGCCGGGACCAGTGAAAGAGGAAGGGCTGCACAGCCAGCACAGAGCCATGGGCGCAGAGGACAAGATTTAAAGACATAATAAAATAAGCCAAAGACGGGTACGGAGAACTAGGAGTTGCACCAAGCTCTCCCCAACCAGAGGGATGCAGGAGGACAAGCACCTCTCCTCCCACCCTGCAGCACGCGGCTGTCCTGGTCCTCCCTGCTGGGCAGAGCTCTGAGCCCACACGCTATTTAGAGGACAGCCCATGGAAACTACAAACAGATGACTTCAAGGTGACGAAGCAGCAGCTGATGTTTCCGGAGGCCACAGGGCTCAGCAGGACATGCCCTGCTTTCCTGACCCGCTGCCTGGGTTGGTGCCATCCTCCTGATGGACTCACTGAGGAGAAGGAATTTGTGTGCTTGTTGTCATGTTTTGGATTTTGTTTGTGCTTTTACCCAAAAGAGGGGCTAAAATGCTCTAGGGGAAATTGAAGTCACATTATGACCTTGTGTGAGCCACAGCTGAAAGGAAAGCTGCTGAGCTTGACATTTCCATCTTCTACCCCACTTTCCATGGAAAATCCCCTCCAGACACATACCCTACGAAGCCAATGACATGGGAGAATCATAGAACCATTTAGGTTGGAAGAGACCTTTAAGATCGTCGAGTCCAACCGTTAACCTCGCACNCACCAGTGCCGAGTACAGGGGGACAATCACTTCCCTGGTCCTGCTGGCCACACTATTGCTGATACAAGCCAGGATGCTGTTGGTCACCTTGGCCACCTGGGCACACTGCTGGCTCATCTTCAGCCAGCTGTCAACCAACACCCCCAGGTCCTTTTCTGCCAGGCAGCTTTCTGGCCACTCTTCCCCAAGCCTGTAGCGCTGCATGGGGTTGTTGTGACCCAAGTGCAGGACCTGGCCCTTGGCCTTTTTGAACCTCACACCATTAACTTCGGTCCATGGATCCAGCCTGTCCAAATCCCTCTGTAGGGCCATCCTACCATCAAGCAGTCTGTCCCAACCTTCCCAAAAATGAAAGGTTTGGGGCACTGCACTGCTCATGGACCATTGCTTGAAAGATCTTTATTCATGCAGAGGTCTTAGTATCTCTCCTCAGCCTTATCTGCTTCGAGAAACACGGCAGGAGCTAGATGACTATTTCAGTAGTCAAAAATACCATGCGACAATAAATACCTGTGATATTCTTGCTCACAGTCTGTACAGCCTCAAAATCAATCAGGGTCCTGCAGAGGTTCCTGAGATCAAGAAAAATGCTTGCGCTGGTGCCTGCAGGGAGCAGGGTGAGGAGAGCGGGAGATGCTGCAAGAAGCTGCAGTTCTTCCCTATCCCATAATCACGTGGGTACAACAGGACAGACAAAACTCATCACAGGGAGGAAGAACCCTCGCTGCCAATTCACCCACCTGAGAACGGCAGCCTGCAAAAAGCAGCTGTTTGATCAATAATTTTCCGTTTGAAGTTTCCTCCCCACTGTGCCAACACACCTACCCTGCTCATCCCAGAGACGCAGAAAACCATCATGGAATCATAGAATCACAGAAAGGTTTGGGTTGGAAGGGACCTTAAAGACCATCTAGTTCCAACCCCTCTGCCATGGGCAGGGACACGTCCCACTAGACCAGGTTGCTCAAAGCCCCGTCCAACCTGGCCTTGAACACCTCCAGGGATGGGGCAGCCACAGCTTCTCTGGGCAACCTGGGCCAGGGTCTCACCACCCTCACAGTCAAGAATTTCTTCCTAATATGTAGCTTAAATCTCCCCTCTTTCAGTTTAAAACTGTTCCCCCTCATCCTATGGCTCCACTCCCTGATCCAGAGTCCCTCCCCAGCTTTCCTGTAGCCCGTTTAGAGACTGGAAGGGGCTCTAAGGTCTCTCCGGAGCCTTCTCTTCTCCAGGCTGAACAACCCCAACTCTCTCAGCCTGTCCTCATGGTAGAGGTGCTCCAGTCCTCTGATCATCTTCGTGGCCTCCTCTGGACTTACTCCAACAGGTTCATGTCCTTCTTATGTTGAGGGTCCAAGCAATGGACCATCCCACCTCCATGCAACTACTGCTGCCCACAAACGGCACCTTGTTCTTTTCAGACGAAAACCTGAGGATTTCATAACGCTGCCAATAAACTCCGTCGAGCCCGTCTCCGTTTCGAGAAGGACAAGCAGGGGTATGGGGAAGTGAAATGACCCAGCCAGCGTCACGTTGCGAGTCAGCAGTAGGGGAATGAACCCAGGAGCCCAGGGCTGGCAGTCCCCCCCGTCCCCCGACAGCAGGGAGTCAGAAAAAAAGCAGTTTATCCCCAGACAGCCACACAAGGCCAAAAAAAACCCCCACAGCAATGAAGAAGAAATACAGCCCTGACAAAATACCATGGTAGCGGGTTCCTTTGCAGACCCTGGTGCTCCCTTCCTCTGCAGCGAGGAGTAAAGCATTTCTTTTCCCCCTCGCTTTGTTTGTGCCATTGCAAAACGAGATGCAGTAGCTCTTTCCTATGTGTTTTGGGAGGAAATAAGTGTTTTCAGATACTTTGCCATGTGCTTGGTTAGAAAATTAAATATGCCAGTGCAGCTTTTACTGCAGGTGACTTGCCTGAGCCATGGACTGTTTTACAACATCCCTTTTTTTTTGCATGAAAAATAAGTATTTGGGAGTGGCTAAAAGATTTAGACACCTAAGTCTTATTTTCAAAAATTGCTTGACCAGTCCCACCTTGGCGAGAGTCAGCAGGGCTCAGTCTTCAGCATTATTTGCTTATTTTTTTTGGTGTTTTACCCAATGCTTCTTTTTAATGCCCTCTGGAACACGCTGCAGAGAGCAAGGCATTGCTTTTGTCTCATTAAAAGCAAAATGCCCAAGAATCCGCCCTCCCAGTTGCGAGCTGTTAGCCACTAGAGCAGATCGAAAGTGTGTTTTAGCATTATCATCATTTCTATTTTTCCCCACATAGTTTTACAGGGGCCTACAAGGACCAAATGATGAGACCCAAAACCTTGCTTTTGGGTTACCCAGAATATTCGGCAAGAAAAGGCTTGGGCATAAACAGGCACATACCAAGAAAATTATTAAAGTGAAAGAAGAGACCTCGTGTAGTGAAAGAAGAACGGCAGGTTGCAAAACCAAATGAAAACAAAACCCCACACTTGCTCAACTGGCGGCAATCACTACAGGCAGGGCAAGAGGAAACAAACATCATTTTTGGCATATTTGTGTTGTTGCACAGCTCTTTTGCAGGCAGTTGCAGGCAGGACAGGCTGCGGGAGGGAGCGTCACACGAGAGAGGGCATTCAGGGCAATGCGTGTGCATCTTCGGGGCATCTCCAGCCTTTGGCCACCTGGGCGAGCTGGAGCTGTGGTAGGATGCAAAAGAGCAACCCCTTTATTTAAGGAAATGTATAGAATCATAGCATGGTTTGGGTTGGAAGGGACCTTAAAGATAATCTAGTTCCAACCCCCCTGCTATGGGTAGGGACACCTCCCACTAGACCAGGTTGCTCAAAGCCCCGTCCAACCTGGCCTTGAACACCTCCAGGAATGGGGCAGCCACAGCTTCTCTGGGCAACCTGTTCCTGTGTCTCACCACCCTCGCAGTAGAGAATTTCTTCCTAATATCTAGCCTAAATCTCCCCTCTTGCAGTTTAAAACTGTTCCCCCTCGTCCTATGGCTCCACTCCCTGATCCAGAGTCCCTCCCCAGCTTTCCTGGAGCCCCTTCAAGGACTGGAAGGGGCTCTAATGTCTCCCTGGAGCCTTCTCTTCTCCAGGCTGAACAACCCCAACCCTCTCAGCCTGTCCTCACAGCAGAGGGGCTCTAACCCTCGGATCATCTTCATGGGCCTCTTCTGGACCCGCTCAAACAGGTCCATGTCCTTCTTGTGCTGAGGCCCCAGAGCTGGAGGCAGCACTGCCGGGGGGTCTCACCAGAGCAGAGCAGAGGTGCAGAATCCCCTCCCTCGCCCTGCTGCCCACGCTGCTGGGGATGCAGCCCAGGATGCGGTTGGCCTTCTGGGCTGTGAGCGCACATTTCCAACTCATGTTGAGCCTCTCATCCACCAACACCCCCAAGTCCTTCTCCTCAGGGCTGCTCTCAATCCATTCATCTCATTCCGTTATCATCATGTGCTGAGACCAAAGAGCATGAGTGAATTGAAATGCAGAGAGCAAAGTCACAGTGTGCTTTCCCAAGACGATGAACATCACGCCATGAACTTCGGCAGGGACCAGATTCCAGTGCAGGAAAAGACAGGCACAGCACCCCACCGAAGAAACGAGGATTGCCAGGGTTTAAAGCTAAATCGTTGCCCTGACGAGGCTTGAGGCACAGCCCTGCCGCACAGCAGCTTATCCTTGCAAAGAAATTCGGCAGTCGCCATTCACGACCAGCCACGTTTCAAAGCCGGAGGATGCATTACCAAAAACGGCTCAGCTTTTTGAGGGGTTTGGTTATTTTTTAGACTTTGTCCCATCAATTGGAGCATGCCTCCCCTGGAGCCCTACCAAAATCTCCCCTTTCCCATTGGGCTGTCCTGACCAGTGCAAAATCACTTGCTCTGGCAAAGAGGAGTTCTCCTTCCCTTTTTGACTTAAGCGATGTAATTTAAGAGGAAAAATTGCAGGAGGAAGTTTGTGGTCTCTCACAACACTTAACAGCAAACTGAAGCCGGATGAGCAGCCCTCCACACCTCGACTAAATTTGGTTTTCCTGCCCATCTCTCATTCCCCCCCTTCCTCCCCAGCCCTCGCAGCTGATGCACAGTCACCGGTACGTGGCGTGGAGACGGCTTGGCGTGGTACCTGCCTTTTCCATGGGCCAAACAACCGCAGCAGGGCCTCGATGTCTCCACTGAGTCACGTCCATCACGCTCCCATCCAACCTCCACCCCAGCCTCCTACACCAGGCACGTTTCCTCGGTCGGGTGGGGGTTGAAGCACACAGGCTTCGGAAAGGAAAAAGCCAAGCAAAATCCCTGGCACCACCAATAGAATCATAGAATCATAAAATTATCTAGGTTGGAAGGGATGTTTAAGATCATCGAGTCCAACCATCAACCTAACACTGCCAAAACCGCCACTAAACCATGTCCCTCAGCACCA
>VYXH01003753.1:573212-583652 GCA_013397275.1 Burhinus bistriatus | reverse complement strand
TGGGTTGGAAGGGACCTTAAAGACCATCTAGTTCCAACCCCCCTGCCATGGGCAAGGACACCTCCCACTAGACCAGGTTGCTCAAAGCCCCGTCCAACCTGGCCTTGAACACCTCCAGGGATGGGGCAGCCACAGCTTCTCTGGGCAACCTGGGCCAGTGTCTCACCACCCACACAATACATAACCAAGCTTTTGGATAACCAAATTAGAGTGCTGCTGCATTTCAGCAGCACTATGAGGATGGGCACTACCTTCTCCATGGTCCTCAGCACCGTGGAAGAGCTGGAGGAGCAGGTCTATATGAGTCTAACCAGGGTAATGACCAGTTCCTGTATTCTCTTCTGCCTTGGTAAGAGCATATCATAGAATCACAGAATGGTTTGGGTTGGAAGGGACCTTAAAGACCATCTAGTTCCAACCCCCCTGCCATGGGCAAGGACACCTCCCACTAGACCAGGTTGCTCAAAGCCCCGTCCAACCTGGCCTTGAACACCTCCAGGGATGGGGCAGCCATAACTTATATATATATTTATCTGTTGTTTATCTGTTACCAGAAACAAATACGTCTCTGCGCAATTTTGGACTAAGACACCCAAGCTTGGTGCTTTCTAACTACAGCAGCACGTTAAGGAAAACATGACACAGCAACACCAACAAGCAGCGGGGAGGTTTAGTCACTGCGTTACCTGCTTGTAAGGCAGCAGCTTTGAGCTTGGGAAGCAGGATGCTCCTGTGAAGGAAGTAAACTGGGGACCGAGCGGCCAGCCCCAACAGCCGTCCTGACGACAGGTAACTGCGGCGCAGGGGCTCACCGAGGATTAAGGGACCGAGTTGCGGTGTACCAGCTGAAGTTGAACACACCACACGAAGAGGAGCCACTTTAAACGGGACTTGCCCACGCCCCAGACAGAAGTTCTACCACTGGGATCTTCTCCCTCACGAATCATGCAGAAGGTCAGGAAATGAAAGAGATGCTCTGGTACATGACCTCCCCCCAAACCATTAATGACTGCAGGAAGTTTGTTGACAGAACTGGAGTCACCTACAGAGGATGGTGGCATTAACCTCTCCAGCAGTTACTACTCTAACAGTTAAACATGCTGCTGTCCCAACGAGGGACAAGGACAGCCAGTTCTGAAAGACCCCACCTTCTGAGAACCAGGCACCAGGGCGGGTTAGACAGCAATCCTACGAAATACTCTTGTGTTACAGTTTGAGAAACCCACAACAATTTATTGGCGTTTAGACAATTATTCTCTCACCCGATGACCCCTCCCCACCTGGAAAGGGGAATTGGGGGAAAAACCAGGAAACCCAAGGGTTGAAATATAAACAGATTTAATAGGATAAGACTAAATAATTAACATTAATAACATTAAAGAACCAGTATTGATCCCCATAACAGTATAAAATACACAAGGATTGTACTCTGCCTGTTCTATCCATAGGAAGCTGTGCGTTCCCAGTAGCGGACAGCAAATGTGGGACACTGCGTGCTCTGGCTTCAGGAGGAAGGGAAGGGCTCACGGCTCCGGCACCAGGACAAGGAGTTCTCTGGATCGCCACCATCAAGGGAGAGAGCTCTCAGCAAACTCTCTAATTTCTATTGAATGTGCTGTTCATGGTATGAAATAATCCTGCTGGCCAGCTTGGGTCAAGTGCCTGGGTCTCGCTCCTGCTCATCCCCGCACCTGGTGAGCTCGAAAACACTGAGACCGTGAAACCCGCACACCAGAGCTGGCTATAAAGTCAGTATTTTCACAAATTCGGACACCAGAGTCTTCTAAAAGTGTTTTCCCAAGTGTCAGAAGACAAATTAGTTCTGTGTCACTCAAACCAGGTCACTCTATCACAGCATCAGACCGTTAAAGAATACCATGAGGTCCAACTAGTTACCACCCACGACGAGACAGTGCAAACTGCTTCCCCGGCTGTATGACCTTCTCGGGACACCAGCTGCCTAGTGAAACGGGTAAAACCAGCAAGAGCAACCTGGATGAGGGGATCGACTGCACCCTCAGTAACTTCATAGATGACACCAACTTGGGCAGGAACGTTGATCTGCCTGAGGGTAGGAAGGCCCTACAGAGGGATCTGGACAGGCTGGATCCATGGGCCGAGGCCAATGGTGTGAGGTTCAACAAGGCCAAGGGCCAGGTCCTGCACTTGGGTCACAACAACCCCATGCAGCACTACAGGCTTGGGGAAGAGTGGCCAGAAAGCTGCCTGGCAGAAAAGGACCTGGGGGGGTTGGTTGACAGCTGGCTGAAGATGAGCCAGCAGTGTGCCCAGGTGGCCAAAAAGGCCAACAGCATCCTGGCTTGTATCAGCAATAGTGTGGCCAGCAGGACCAGGGAAGTGATTGTCCCCCTGTACTCGGCACTGGTGAGGTCCCACCTCGAATACTGTGTTCAGTTTTGGGCCCCTCACTACAAGAAAGACATTGAGGTGCTGGAGCGTGTCCAGAGAAGGGCAACAAAGCTGGTGAGGGGTCTGGAGCACAAGTCTTATGAGGAGCAGCTGAGGGAACTGGGGTTGTTCAGCCTGGAGAAAAGGAGGCTGAGGGGAGACCTTCTCCCTCTCTACAACTACCTGAAAGGAGGCTGTAAAGAGGTGGGGGTCAGTCTTTTCTCCCAAGTAAGAAGCGATAAGATGGGAGAAAACACCCTCAAGTTGCGCCAGGGGAGGTTTAGATTGGATGTTAGGGAAAATTTCTTCACCTAAAGGGTTATCAAACATTGGAAAAGGCTGCCCAAGGAAGTGGTGGAGTCACCACCCCTGGGGGAGTTTAATAGATGTGTAGATGTGGTGCTGAGGGACATGGTTTAGTGGTGGACTTGGCAGTGCTAGGTTAACGGTTGGACTCAACGATCTTAAAGGTCTCTTCCAACCTAGACGATTCTATGATTCCACGACCCTCAGCTCTGTCCAGATGGGAACTGCAGTCTGTGCCACAAAATCCAGCTGCGACCCAGACTCCTTCTTGTAAGTGGAGTTTGATCCAGCAACAGTTAAGATGCCCCCCCAATTTTTCAGAGTTCCTTTAGCAAGCACATGCCCAGGGCAGTTTAGCTCTGTGGTTTTAAGGCCATGTGGTGCTCAAGTAGCCAGCCAGAAAGGCAGTAATTTAGAAAAGAATATACAAGCCTCTTTACATGGAAACTTTTATTCTCATTGAGATCTGTACATTCAAGTCGCACATACTTTTAAGTCTTTGATGGAGCTGGAGCACGGGATCACGACAACAGCCTGGTCTGTTGGAACAGTTCTAAGAGTTTATGCCTCGAAAGTAGCCAGGAAACTTGTGACTATTTCCTTCAGCTTAGCTTCTGTCTGGTCAGAGATCTTCCCTTCGGTCCTGTTGAAAGAGTTTAGTTAAACTTCTGAGGCAGGAATAGATACATGGTCAATCCCTGACTAAGGCAAAGAAAAAACAACTTTACAATGAACCTTCCAATTTCTAACAAAATTAACATGAATTAACACATTTGTTTGATGCATGGAGCTATACCACTGAAATTAATGTTAACATCCCTTCTAAAAAATTAGTCCTGTTTAAGAACTAAGGTTTGTCAACAAATACTTTCAAAACAGCTGTATGTAGTTCAGCAAGGCTCCACCCTCTCTAGTGCTGTGCCTCAGAGATGGAAGGCACATCAATTTGATTGATGACACCAGCTGGGACCAGTTCAGAGGACAGGACCATGGAAGTACTCAATCCCCAACAGTCCACTCAGTGGCACTTGATCCATGGTACTGTAACAGCGTAACGCTGTCAAAAATACAGGAACTGACTAGATCAAGTGATTTCAGTATGAGATTAGAGAAGAGGTATGCAAGCAGGTTCATTTTAAGCATCAGCTGGATTTTCTAAGTCAAAACTGGAGACACGAAGCTGAGCTCTGGAGAGCAGTGCTAGGACAGCAGGAAGGCTGGTTTAACCTCCAGTTCCGGTACAGGCAGCTTAAGGCCTGATGTTCTAGAATACACTAAATTAACAGTTCAGTAACCGTTATCTGCACTCCAGCCGTCAAGTCAATACCCTTGGGATGAAGCAAGATAAATCATCATACCTGATGGTGGAGAGGAGGGCCTGGTGCTGGCTCAGTACATGAGCTAGGAAAGCACTCTCAAATTTAGTGATTTTGCTGGGTTCCAGCTTGTCCAAGTGACCTCTTACACCAGCATAGATGACGGCAACCTGTTCCTCAATAGCCATGGGAACTGCAGGAAAGAAAGCATTCATGCCATTGGTAACTCTTACATCAGGACACATCAGACTAGAGAGTCCTTCTCTGAAGATCAACTGCACATAGACAACATGGTTCAAGTCAGTCTGCATTTACCACGTCCACAGAACGGATGTGGTAAATGCTGCCACAAAGACCAACCTCATTAGCAGAAGAGACTAATGGGAAATGCAGACTTGTTGCATCCCAAGACACTCACCATACTGTCCTTGTTTGAGGAGCTCTGTCAGACGTACACCGCGGTTCAGCAGCTGCTGCGTGGCAGCATCCAGATCAGACCCAAACTGAGCAAAGGCAGCCACTTCACGATACTGAGCCAATTCCAGCTTCATGGTACCTGCCACCTATAACACAAGGTACAGGTCAGACTGAGTTTGACCACCTTCTAAATGTGTCTAGTAGTTTGTAGGTTATCTTCAGTTCACAGTTATCATAACTCAGCTTGGCCTTGCATACCATGCAAGAATCTCAAGATTCTGGCAGATGGTTATATGGCATTTGTAAAAATTCCACCGTTTGCTTGGCCTTTTAACATAAGCGTGCTATTCCTCCCTAAAACAGTGACAGTTGATATTAAACCTCTCTAATTTTGTATCTGGACTAAAAGCATGGGGTTAAGAGAGCATTCTCTATTTCTAGTTAAATCAGTACCCAGTTTGGCACACTGAAACTTAAGTCGTCCTTTCCTTTCTCGCCCCTACCCCCAGCAGGCAATAGAAATATCGAAGAGATCACTGAAGTTTGTTCTTTTACAATGTCATAACGGTAAGGAATGCAAAGCTTTATTCCCTCTCTATTCACGGCTCTTTAGGGTGAAACGGGTTGGAAAGTCTACACACTACTTGTCTCTAGTAAGAGGAGGAGCAGCAGTTTCATGCTTACCTGCTTCATAGCCCTGGTCTGAGCAGCAGAACCTACACGGGACACAGACAGACCAACATTGATGGCTGGACGGATACCTTTGTAGAACAACTCAGTTTCCAAGAAAATCTGTAGGAGAAAAATGTTTTATTATCTTGGTCAGAAGCCTGCAAGCCTCCTCAGAGACCTGCCAGTAAGTTACACAGAAGTACTAGCACGTGAAGAAGTCATCCTACCTGTCCATCAGTGATGGAGATGACATTGGTTGGAATGTAAGCAGACACATCACCAGCCTGAGTTTCAATGACAGGCAAGGCGGTCAGAGAGCCACCTCCAAAGGAATCATTCATTTTGGCTGCTCTCTCCAGCAGGCGAGAGTGCAGGTAGAACACATCACCTGGGTAGGCTTCACGACCAGGTGGACGACGCAGCAGCAGAGACATCTGACGATAGGCAACAGCCTGTGTGGTATAAAGAAAGCTCTCAGACTTCAGTAGCTCATTTACAATTCTGAATTTCTAAACCTGAGGTGATCTTACAGCTACAAACACCAATGCTAGACTATGAGGCCTATAAACAATGTTTCCTGACCTGTTTGGATAAGTCATCGTAGATGATTAACGCGTGTTTTCCATTGTCTCTGAAGTATTCCCCCATGGAGCAGCCTGAATAGGGAGCCAGATACTGAAGGGGTGCTGCATCGGATGCTGTGGCAGACACCACAATAGTGTACTTCATGGCATCTGGAAAGAATTGGGAGACACACACCACCCTGAGTATATTACCTTATCATGCCCATAATGAGCAAATACAACACGCTTGTCAAGTGCTAGTTGCTGAAGCAAGCCCAGGCAGCATCACTACATTGTTACAGGGAAGAACACGGTACTAGATTAATACATCCATTAACTCAACTAACTCAAGAAGTTTCAAGAGCAGGTTCATGGCAGCTAGCGTCTAACACTTGCAGACTTCCTTCCCATTTAAAATGAAGTTTACACTTTCACTAAGAAACACTTTGGTTCTAGAAGTAACTCAGCCTGAAAGTCTGTGATTTCCTGGCTTCTGCAAGGAGACGCTATCTTTGTTTCATAGCCCCAAACAAATTATTGTCATTAAAATGGGGGTAGGCGGGTGTCCTTCTAGGTATGAGTCTGCTTTACCACCAGGCAAGAGGTAAGGTGCCTGATCTCTTGCAAGTTCTGTTACGTACACAGCCTTGGTCAACGAGATCTCTGTTTCTGAAAAAAAACCAAGTAAAGTCTATGTCTGGGCAGTAAAGTCTCCACTAAACTTGCAACTGCCATTTACACTGACTTGCATACATATGAAACAAATGCCAAGTCCATAAATACTTGTAGGACACAGCTCGTAATCAGGCCTGCCCAACTGCCAAGAGGAAGCTCTCTGAACTCTGCTAAAAAACCACGGAGGGTGACTTTTCCAGAAGCAATTGAGCAGTTTCAGGGCCTCAGACTAGTCTTCCAATGCAACGCAGCAGAAAAGGGTTTTTTTTCCCCAGATACCTAGAAAGATTTCTTGTCCAGAAAAGCAAGTAGTTCACTCATCTAATATGAAAAGAATTCTTCTGTCCACACTTACAGCTAGGAGAGGTCATAGTAGTATTCAGCATTATAATAAGAACAGTTGCCAGGCTCAGCCATCTTCAAAAGTCTGTACCTGCATCAGTGAGCCTCTTCACCAGCTGAGCAACAGTAGACCTCTTCTGGCCAATGGCAACATAGATACAGTACAGCTTCTTTTTCTCATCTGTTCCATCATTAAATCGTTTCTGGTTGATTATTGTGTCAATCGCAATTGAAGTTTTCCTGTGTAACACAAAGGCTGGTAAGTTAAGCTGCCTATGGTTCTCCCAACCTCTACGCAGTTCTGTGTTCAGCTTTGTATGTCGGCACACGCTGAACGGAACATTTTCACCTTGGGCATTTAACTTACCCAGTCTGCCTGTCACCAATGATCAGCTCACGCTGGCCACGACCAATTGGCACTAAGCTGTCCACAGCCTTAATACCAGTCTGCATAGGTTCACGCACAGAGATTCTCGGAATGATCCCAGGGGCCTTTAAGCCAACTCTTCTACGTGTCTTCGATGTAATAGGACCCTTAAAAGACAGAAAAAACCCTGTTGCAATCTGAATCGCATAGATACAAGCAGAGGTAGTCAACACCTGGTTACATTTACCTTCCCATCAATTGGATTGCCCAGGGCATCTACAACGCGGCCCAGCAGCTCTTCCCCAACTGGGACATCCACAATGGCACCAGTCCTCTTCACAACATCCCCTTCCTTGATCAGTCTGTCATTACCAAACACGACAACACCAACATTGTCGGGCTCCAAATTCAAGGACATACCCTAGGACAAAAATCACATTACCCTTAGAAAACTTAGGCCAACATTTGCAAAATTTTGACAGTTTAATACCAATATTATTTTACACTGTAGAACATCCAATATAGTCTTATCTCAAACTTATTTGTAACAATAGTCAATGTTCTGCTTTTATGTACCATGCCTGTATGTTCTTCCATACTGGCAAAAAAACCTGCCTGGGTTGTTTTTTTTTTTGCCCAAGGCAAGTTAGGTCATTAAAAATACCAGAGGAGATGTTGCAGTACTCTCAGAACAGACAGCTTTTTAATGCCAGTCCACTCTTAGGACTATTAGAAGTCAGTAAATTGCACACTGTATTGGAGCAGAGAGGCTATTACTCAGCAATAAACAGAAAAGCCAGCCTGAAACCAAATACAACAAAAACCCGTGATAGATTAGTTCTTAATACTTCCTAGAGGAAGACAAATAAATCTCAAATATTGGCCAAGAACCAGATACTGAAAGCAAACCTTTATGAATTTAAAGAATATTTTCTTTTTGTAGTACTATTTCAACTAGTTACTACACATTCAAGTTGCAATGAAGTCTTGTAGAGTCCATATGTGTAACTCCAAGCATCGTCTCGTACTCTCCTTAAAAAAATATTTTCTTCTTAAAAAAAAAAAAAGCCTTATTTGTATTTCTAGGCTGAACAAACTGCTTTAGGGAAAGCTTACCTTCAGCCCAGAAGAGAATTCAACCATTTCTTCTGCTTGGACATTTCTTAGGCCGTACACACGGGCAATACCATCACCAATCGAGAGCACACGCCCAGTCTCCTCAAGTTCAGCAGAGGTGTCAGCTCCCAAAATACGCTCCTCAAGAATAGAGGATACCTCAGCAGTGCCTGGAAAGGGATGTTTCAAACCAGACTTAGCACATTAAGGCACAGCGTGAATTCAGTAAGCTTGTCTTGAATTCACCAGCCAAGGTACCCTTTCTCAGGTATGCCATGAGGTCTAGCAAGCAGCGCTATTCCTTATATATGATGCATAAAACAAATAATAGCTTTTGTATTCACAACAAATAAAAGCAGCTTCAACTCATCATTACAAGCCGGCTTCAATCAAAACACTGATGGCTGTTTAGTTCTCAATTTCCTTCAGTATGTCCTACACTATTAGCAATCTCTGCCCCTACAAAGCAATTAAACTCAGAAAAAACAGACATAATAGCTCTGCTTACAGATCATTTATTAAGACTGGAGGCATCAAAACACCCTGTCAACTGATTTGTAATCCAAGATCCAAATATATTTAACAGAACCCAATACACCTAAGGAGCAAGTTGTTCAATATAAGCTATAAAAACGTATTCTCCATCTTCCTCCAATTTGTTTGGCAGTATACCTCCAACAACTTTTTATTTCCTCAGATAGGAAACAGTTAAGTAACAATGTGAAACTGTTGTTTCTTAATACCTTTAGTCACCCTAAACCACTACCAAAAATACAGCTATGCAGCACCACTACCTCCTCTGAAAAACAAGATGCTGGCACTGAAAAAGTTATACTCAAGGACACAAGGTCAAACCCAGGCAGGCCTGGGAAAGTCATCCGTTTGTTCATAGTGTTACAAACAAGACAGTAAACTGGAATTTGAGCCATTTTTTCAAATAATTCTGCAGGAGTTGAAGATTGAATCAGATCCTCGTGAAGCAGGTAAACTGTGTAAGCTAACTGACATGTGACCACACCTTTGGTTTGGGCATAATGTGAATAGTTATTATTAAAGTGAAGTCTCCTGGATGTGACTGTATAACAGATAGCTCACCGTTAAATACTGTCAATACATATATGTCCTTAAGCGTTTTGTCAGTTGATACACAGCCCCCTCACACTCCACAATCAAATTCCTTTTTGTCTGATAGAGCAAGTTATTAAACCGCACTCTTATATGAAGACCTTTCTCAGACTCACCAGTTTTCTGAAAGCATGTTTTGGAGGCATGGATGTTTCTTGTAGCAACAAATGCTGCTCCCAGGGTGTTTCTGGAAATCTAAAATAAGTAATCGTTTCAATAACAGTGACATTTCCTTGATTATTCAAAAAAATGTTAACACACTGAAATTTCTGATCATGACCTTACACGTTTAATGTGTCTCAGTTTTGAGTTAAGCTTCACAGCCCTCCATAACTGTAGTTACGGAACGAAGTGCAGCATTGCTAAGCAAGGACAGATAGTAAAGGAGATTGCTCCGAATTACTGGCTGCATTTTTCTGCACTGCACTGATGTCACCATCACAACACTGCAGCAGCTCCCAAAGCAACACCTCCTCTCGTTTGCCACCTTTGCTCTGAACACCAAAAGCTTGAGGCATAAAGAAATCGGTGCACCCCTCATGGTTCTGCCAAAGGGTTAAATAAAATTGTGTCTTCTAAAGGATGGTGTTTCTAAGAAAAAACTAACTGCAGAATTTCTGAAGCACGGCTAGAGCTTAAGCAATAGCAGAAAGAAAAAATAAAGCTTTTTTTATAACGAATGCATTAAAAGATTATAATCCCACATCCCAAGCAAAGGTCCCAGTGCAGTCCCATGCAGCATTAATTCTATTTCTCTGAAAGCCTGGCCAGGCCTTTCCTCTGTTCACCTTCACAAGGGACACGGCCCCGGAACGGGTCCTGACACATCTTCGTTCCCTCACTCTCCCCACACACACGCGAGAAAAAAATGCCACCTGTCAAAGCCTCGCAGCTCAAATCTCTAACCCTGACTGGGATCTAGCAGCTTTCAGGGCATTAACCCGAACCCCATCACTGCCGATCCGCATCCCCGGGGAAGGACACGCCGTCCCCTAGAGCTCCCCCCCACCCCTTCGGTGAGGGCACCCCCCGCTCCTCAGCNCCCAAGATGGCGGCAGCGCCCGTCCCCCGCCCGCTCGCTCGCTCTAGGGAAGAGACATCGCGCTTACCAGGCCGGCCTGCCGCGGCAGGG
>VYXH01003753.1:553055-572769 GCA_013397275.1 Burhinus bistriatus | reverse complement strand
GGCGGGGCGGGCGGTGTGAGGTGGGCAGGGGCCGGTGTGAGGGCTGAGGGGCGGCCTGGGCCCGGGGAGGCGGGACGCGGGGGTTTTTCTTACCGGTACTACAGAGGAGCTTAAATTTTGTAGCCAGTCTGGTGATAACACGTGAAACGTAAAAGCTGAACCCCACAGGCGCCATCAGAGGTGACGGTGCCAGGGCGGAAGATGGCAAGCTGAGGAGAACCTCGCTGCGAGAGGGCGGTGGTGCTTACGGCCTGTCGCGATCCTCTGTCGGCCGAGGCCTCACCCTGTGGGGACGGCGCACTTTGGCAACAAATCCCGTGTGTAAGACGTAAGATTTAGTCTGCTGGGGAGAAAGCGCTGAAACTTGGGCAGGCACAGTGTGCCGGTGTCCCCGTGGTACTCCGGGAGGGTTAGTACAGCACACAGAGCCCAGCAGGCCTTCCTGGGAATTGGAAAGGTTAAGTGAAAAGCCCTCAAGTGTTTTGGCGCGTGCTGTGGCAAACACGGTCCTTCAGCAATGTTTCTCATGCTGAATATTTCAGTACTGATTTCAAATTCCATAAAACTGCCTGAAAAAAGCACCCACATTGATTTAAATAATCTATTTAAGTCTTGTGCCTCTGTACTTTTGTTACTTTACTAAAGAAAGGTGGCTCTTTGGTAATTCTGTTGAGATTTTGACTCAGAAGGTGTATTTTTGTGGCATATTTTCCAACGAGGAGTCCATCTTTTGCGTGACTTTATGTAAGCAGTAAGATGCAAGCTATTCAGATTTCAATTTTTACCCTTGAACTGAAAATATGATTTATGCCTTTTTGATTAAGGGGTTTATGTATGTTTTTATTTGTAATTTGCTTTATGATATACAGGAAACATATCATTCCATCAAAAAACAAAAATTCCCTCAAATTATTTTACTGATTTAAACTATTTTCTTGAAAGTATTGGGTGTAGGGGAAAAGCAAGATCTTTCAAAATATTTAGAGCATTTAAACCCATTTTGGTAAAAGCGTTCACTGCAGCTGGTGAATTGAACTGATTAGTTTTTATTACTTTCTCTGTATTTCAAGAATTTAGAAACCCGGGTCCTGCCCAGCAGGGAGCGTGTGTGGCGCGGTGCGGACACCGCCCCCCCCCCNATGGCTGGGCTGGTGCGATTGTAGGAGAGGTAATCGGTGGTGCAGAAGTAGGAATGGTAGGAGTAGAAGCCGGCTGAGGAGGGGCTGGAGGGAGTGGAGGTGGTGGTGGTGGAGGTGGTGGTGGTGGAGGTGGTGGTGGTGTCCCCAGTGCGTTATCAGAGCTGTCATCCCACTCTCCCAGGAACGTGTCTTTCTGTCCTTATGAGTGAGGTACCCGTGTGGTTGTACGGGAGGTTTTGGTGGGCCTTGGCTGTTGTCACTCTGCTTGGCTGGCGCTTGGTTTAAGAGTAGAAACGAGCCCATGTTGTTTTCTTGCCTCTTCGAGCATTGTGGGACAGGCAAGATGTGGTCACTAGGTGGGTTTTGCAGCAGGGAAGTCTGTGTTCACCCACTTCATCCTGTTCTATCGACTAGGTAACAGCCTGAGCTCACTGACCTTTAAGTATAAGCTTATAGCTAGTTAAAAATGCTAGGTTATGAGCATCTTGGGTGCCTGAAGTTTTTATGTTTCAAATCATAGTGCTTGCAGAAAGACTCAATTCATCCTTTGACTGTGAATTTGGCATTTTTGCAGTATTAGTTTTCATCTACACGTAATTAGTGCTGTTTGTTTCTAAGGTCTTGATGGTTTTCTCCCCAGTGTAGTTCAGGGTGATGTTTGCTGTGTGCAGTGTATGTAGCTGAGATGAAATGCTGGTATGGTAGAAACGTAAAGAAGGACATGCTAGAAGGAAATGCCTTTTAAAGTTATGAGGCTGGGTCCTTTTCCAGCAGGTTGCTTAGATAGCCTTAGGCAAGAATTTATGTTTCCTCAGTGTTGAAGGTCCGTGTGTTCAATTATTACCAGTCATAATCTAATCTTTCAGTGCCACCTGAGAGCACTGCGTTGGTCTCTTTCCCGTTTCTGACCTTCTTTTCAGTGGTAGAAATTGTGCTCTGCAGGGCTTATGTCTGCACACTGCAGTAACCCTTTCCCTCACTAGCCCGTAATGACCATGATCATGGTTTGGGCAGTTTTATCCTGTGCTGCTTTACCGCAGTTTTCAGCAGCTGCCCAAATATCCATTTAACATCTCTTGGACCATTACTGTATCTGTAGCAAACATGTCATATGAATAAAAAGATTAAATTTTATTGCCTGGAGATAAGCAGGTGTCCAGAGAAGTGAAGGAGATTGAAAGGGAAATTGTTTTCTAAACTACGGAGAGTGTTTGTCCCTTTTTCCACCCATGCCTCTACTGGTGTAGTAGGAGTTATTCTTCAGGAATGTAGAGCTTAGAGCACTTTTTCTCACATCTATCAGCTATTTTCTGTTGTTTCACTTAACTGTTTACTCTTTTTTTTTTTTTCCCCCCTTCTCTGGCAGGTTACTTTATGGCTAAAGAAAATATATGGGAATCAGCCTATTCCACAGTACGAAGTGAATGCAAGGACAGTTGATATCTTGTATGAGCTTGTAGAATGCAATGAAGCCAGAGACAGAGACGTTTCTTTGCTGATAGAGGACATGAAGCAAAAGGCAACAGAATATGAAGCAGAAGGTGAGTTTGAAGCTCCACTTCCCAGTTCCATCAAAGTTAGTTTTTCTTAGTGACCCTGAAGATTGTCTCTGTTAAAATCTTGCAAACAACCATATATATATATATAAAAATAATTGGAATGAACTCAACTTTTCCTCTGGTACAGCTTTTACTACAATGCATTCCATGCCGTCCTTTCAGCAAAATTTACGGCAACGTAAGGTTGATCAAGGGCAATTTTTTTAAGCTGTCTTGAGCAGGCTGTAAATATGGACAAGCAGATTAATTGCTAAAACCTCCTAGCCTGCTGGGCTGAGTAGCACAGCTTTGAAAATTGGCTGGATAGGCAGGGAAGCAACCCTACAGCGGATTTAAGAGTCTGAGCTGGTGCTAATCCACATTAAGGAAAGTGCTTGAGGAATCTGAAACAACAGTGAGGTGATTAAGTTACGCTTGAGCTGCCTGGAGTGAGTGTTTGATAATGTGGTTTTTTGGGGGCAAGTGGTTCGTGGACCATAATACATTTTTAACACACGTGTTAGAAGAGAGTCCCATCTAGGCCTTAAAAGAAGAGTAATATAAAAAAATCACTATTTTGGGTTGTGTTTGTTTTCCAGCTAGCTATATACAGGGCCTTCTGGCAGAAAGCCTGGATCTTTCCCTATCCAGTTTGTCCAGTGAAGGCAGCAGCTACCTTGATGTCCTGGTAAACAGCGCGATGACACTTGAAACGAAGGACACTTCTCTTGCCAGGTAATTTTTCCCACTGCGCGTCAGGGGTGATGATCTGTGCTGTTTCCCTCCGGTTTTTCAATTCAGTAGTTTCAAACTTGACTTTCACACCAGGAATCTTACTTGTACATCTTATTTTGCACCCCTTGGGCAGCTTTGGAGTACACAAGAACTGAGCACAAAGCTCTAGCTCTTCATTATCCCAGCAGAGGAAGTCTCTGAAGTCTGAGAAGTGCCTCGGCCAGAGTTAAATCCCTCTCTTTTGCCTGTGCTTTTGTGGTCAGTGGCTGCAGGATGCTGCCACTCAGACTGCTGTGCCAGGTAGCACGAGCTAGAACAGGTTTCATACTATTTAGGCAAGGACTGGGGAACTGTAACTGGTCTTTCAGTCTCAGCCCCTCGCTCCCCTCTCTTATCTGGCCTCAGTCAATGTAAGCAGTTTCCCTTAGCTCAGCCACAGCGAAATGGCAGCTGTTAGTCTGCTCTTCCTGGACGCCCCTTCCTAGCCTGGCTTTGACCCATAACACACCAGGTTTGTGCTGAGCACTGGCAGTAAGGAAGGGCCAAAATCTGCCTTGGAATCCAATTTTTGCATGATGTTCAGGAGCTTGGCTCTTACAGCTCTTCTGAGGTGGAGCGGCAAGCAGCTTTGAGCCATTTGGGAGAGGAAGAGACTGAAATACTGCTGGGCACGCCTCGGGGACATGCGTTTTCAGGGACTGAATACAGTTTCACTCAAAAACAATTTGGCAAGCCAGGAGCGGAGCATCTGATGATTTCAAACCCAGTGGTTATATTCACTGGAGTGCCAGGTGTTGCTCACTTCCTCCTACTGAGATTGCTGGGCCATTTCCCTTTCCAGATGAAATCTTTGGTAGTTAAGGGAAGCAACTACCCTTAGTGACTTATTTTAATTTCCGCCTATCATAATATGAGAACAAAACCAAGTCATTTGTGTAAAGTGTGAAGAAAATAGTAATTCTGAGTTTCAGAAGAGCTGACTCCTGAGCATTCTCGCTGAATCTCTCTTCACCAGCTTCTTCGGTGCCATCAATGATATGACTTCGGAGCTGTATGCAACTGAATCAAAAAACAGGGAAATGGAACTGGAATTGAGCAACATCAAGAAAAAAATAACTGCAGCGCTGATGCTGGAAAAGCGGTTAGAGGAGTGAGTAATGGATGAGAAAAGGGAAAGATGTAAGCAATACTGCTGTTCTCTGCAACGTGGAACATTGGTTGTGATAACTAACAAGGACAATTGTCAGGGTTTTGACATATCCCTAACTCAAAATATTTGGAAGTATCTATCAAAACCCATGTGCTATGGACACATTCAGTAATCAAAAGAGATTTGGGGTACTATCGTAAAATCTGTTATTTTAAACCAAAAATGGTCTGCAAGCACTTTTCACATGTGGGCTGGCATCTTCTACCAGATGCCTTCAGCTGAGGTTGAAGGCAAACCCGATTTTCTCACCACATCTAGTGTGGGCTCTGTAGCCAGAGTGAAGGAGCCAGGCGAAACGAAAACCCTTCCCAGGTAAGAATTCCCTTTAGCCAGTGTGTGGGAGACTTTTTTTAAAAAAATAAATTAAAAAAAAAAAAAAGGTATCAAGTCCATTCCCTAGACTTTGTAATCTGAAGTGCTTTGCCAGACATAGCAAGATCAACACCTGCCTTGAGTGGGGATTGGCCCAGATGATCTCCACAGCCCCATTCTAGTCTAATTATTTTTTGGTTTTAGTCTTTTAAAGTAGTAATTGTGGCACTGTTTGTAGCAGCCATACCAGACCTGTGTGCGGGTTTCCCATGGCCCTCTC
Organism: Burhinus bistriatus; assembly: GCA_013397275.1. Taxonomy (NCBI): domain Eukaryota; kingdom Metazoa; phylum Chordata; class Aves; order Charadriiformes; family Burhinidae; genus Burhinus; species Burhinus bistriatus. The sequence continues at coordinate 567,555 of VYXH01003753.1, read as the reverse complement.
TCTGTCATCTTAAGTTTAGCTTGCATAACAGATCTCTAACTGAATTAGGGAATTATGCAGAAAACTTACTCTATGCTTTTATGCAGATAGCTTTCCTCTTGGCCTTTTTTTTTTTTTTAATTTTCTCCCCTGCCCTCTGGGAGTCTGGATGTAACAGCTGTGGATGTTTCCACTGGGAAATCTCACAGGGAAATGCAAGTTTTTCTCCATTCTCTCTCTTCTGGTGTTGGTTGTATTACAGAGTTTAGCTTGAGCATAGATAATTAATCAGTATTTGTATACTGGTATCTCTTTGAATGTACATGTTTGTTTCTTTTTGTATTTTTTTTTAAGGGATCTTAAAAAAACAGAGGAACTTCTGGAAGTAGAAAAGGCCAAAGCTGACAGCCGATCCCAGAACTTGAAGTTCCTGAAAGATAAATCTAAGGATTTAAAAATCAGGATCAAGGCTGCTGAGGTAGATGAAAGGAATTTTCTAACAAGACGTTGTGATGAGATGGCACAGTCATGGTTGGTCGGGCACAAAACTGGAGTTAACAGAGACATCCCAGGAGCTTCCTGAAGTCCTGGACTGAGGACTCTTGGGCTAACAGGACAACACGTGACTACACTTCAGTTGTTCCTGCTATATTTATGGTCTCTGCCCAGGACATCCTATGACATCCTTCTTTCACCGAGAACTGTATTAGCTTGGACTACCTTGTGCTTGTTGTGAGGTACTGTCATTTAAGAGTATACGGACAGCTACCAGTAGAGGAGCTGATTCACTAACATAAATTGTGTGTCAAAATTCTGAATATAGCCATTTTTTTGAAATTAATGAATGATTAAACACAGGAGGCAGAAGTCATACTGTCTTCTCCTTCACCTTTTCTACGTGATGGACATGTGAACAGCATTCAAGTATTAAATACCTTGATAAATATGAGATGGAAAACGTGGTATTAGAGTTGATGACATTTTACTGATAAGCCTTTTCCCAGCCTGTGCCATGTTCCCTGACTAGTTTTCTGGAAAGACTTGTTATTCTTGATATAAATTTTAGTAGCAACTGATTTCATATACCAGCTATAGCTGTGGTTCAAATAGCACACGTTTCTGTTATTGACAAACTCTGTTCTTGCTTGGTTGTTTAGATCAAAACCCGAGGAAATGGCAAAATCTTTCTTCTCCCTGTTACATTTTTGTGGTCAGTTACGAATGAGCTCTTTCCTGTTTGTAGGAGGAGCTTGCTGCTACAGGGTTGGACCGGTCGCTGACACACGAGTCCCTTGTGAGCCTGTCTGAGGTAGGTCTTTTGGTCCAAGATGGATGTTTCTACAGTGGTACAGACCAGGCTTGTTTGTTGGGTGGTTTTAGGAAATGTCGTTTGCCATTTGGTTACCTGAACAAATATTAATGGTAAAAAGAAGCACAAATAAAGATCCCATAGATGGATACTTCTGAACGGGGGTGTGCTGGATGGGTTTGTCTCTCCTAGAAACTGAGAAGCATCTATGGGTGCTGAAGTGGTACCTTTTCCTCAGGGTTAGACGTGGACTTGTTTTGGACTTGGGAAGAAGCTTTCCAATTGTTGCTCTCAATCAGTTCAGAAGGAATCTTTATTTTTGTTGCGTTTTGTTTTTCCCTCTCTTCTCTTTCTGTCTTTGTCTGTAAATTGGAAATACTGGGAATTTAGCCATGAGAATTGGCATGAAATAAATTCCCTGCCACCAAAAGAAAATTGGCAGCCCATGATCTGCCTTCTGTCTTTGTGATCTGTGTCAAAAACAGAGTGGATATTCTGTGGACTATATCCTGTTACATGGCTACCTGTGCATTGAAATTACTTCAAAGAATGACCCAGGTGATTCTTTCTAGTTTGTGTGAGATAAACCTGCTTTCAAACACTTCAGAGCAAGGGGATGAGGTCAAGTGAAACCCAAATTCTGAACTATTGTGCGCTTTTTTTTCTTGCATCTTTAAATACAACATTTTTCAGCTGTATTGTAAGCCCAGCAGGATAATTTGTTAAAGGAAAAAGCACATTTCTTGAGTTACTTAGCTATAAATTCTCCAGCTTTGTGCTGAAGCTTTTGTACACATGTAGCATAACTTGTGTTGTTCTGTCTGCACTCACCACTCTTTAATATTTGCTATTACTGTAATGAGAACTTAGTCTTTCTCCCTGTCTCTTTTGCTAGCTTTTCCTGCATGTTAGTTAAATTGAACAATGAAAATAGGTTTCCTGATTTTTATGTTGTCATTCTCATGAACCAGCACTGGGTGGCAATGTTTACATTGCGGTGTTTCAGAAGGGTACTAACCCAAAATAATTTCTGTTGGCGTTTTACATACAAAAAGTCATAGGCAATTTTCTAGACTTGTCATCTTCTAGAACCTGAGCATAAGGGCAGGTTTGACTGCCTGACACTTCTATATCTGCTTTGCCAAGAGCTCAGTGAATTGGGCAGCACAAATGACTTTATTTTCAGAGTGCTTTTTTTTTTTTAAACTTGATTATTTGGAAAGAGTTGAGGGCTGTGGAAGGTGCTCAATTTTCAGCCCCAGAGAGAAATTACTTTCCCTTGTTAACAGAATGAGCAAAGCAGTGCAAGTGTAAAGGGAGTCTTTTTACTGCTGCCTGTGCAGAACTGTTCTCACACAGAGGCCTTGGTCATGAGAATGTATCGCATTCCTCGGGGCTCAGTTCTCTCTCTGGCCTACAGCGAGGTTGACAGCAAAAGTCCTCTGTCTGGTGGATTCTCATTTGAAATCCCTTCTTCTTCAGGGAGATCAGGTGATTGTAGTGTAAGAAAAGGTATCTGAAGATGTCTTCAGAATAAAGAAAAATTAATTGATACCACTGTGTAAAATTTGCCCTGGGTATGACTGAGTGATAAGTGAATGAATAGCAGATCTTTAGTTTTGCATGGGTCTTGAGAAGGATCATGAAAGCACTCACGAACATCTGTGAATTCTGAAGTGCTGTAGGTAATTGTCGATCTATTTCACTGATTTACATCACTTCTACAAGTAAGACTATAGAATATAATCTGCCTTGCTCTCTTCACAGGAACTGGCTAGACTGCAGGAAGAAATCGTGCATTTGAAGAAGAAACTGGAGTCCTACCTAGATTTAACTCCTGTAATTATTTTTCCACTGTTCTATTGTATTTGTCATCAGATTAGTTTTAATGGTCTTCAGAATGTAAAGGACATTGGTGTGATGGTTTCAGTGGACAGGTAGATGTCCTACAGGTCTACTAATGATGTAAACGGAAGACTTTACTTAAACAGAAGGCTATCTATTTATTAATCAAAGCCAATAAATTAAGTATGCTTACCAGGCAGACTTTGTTCTAACAAAATGCACAGATTCGCTGGGTGAGCTCAATATCACAGTGAATTAGCTAGAAGTTAGACAAAGAAATGGGGAAGAAAACATAATTCCTTAGTATAATTGGGTTTTTTTGAGATTTCCCAATATATTAGCTATACGTGCCATCAGACTGTCAATATGGTGGGCATAGCACATTGAGCAGAGGTTGGAGCTCTGAGCAAGATTTTAACGGTTATGAAGAAACAGGCAAATGTAGGTGTTGTCCCCTAAACAAGTACTCTAGCTTGTGTGAGTACTGGCTGCTCCATCATTTTCTTTGATTTCTCATGAGGGCGCTGGGTACTCGGCTCTCTGAAATCGCAGGTTTCTCATTTAGGTGACCAAATTGAAGTTTTGAAAGCCCCTGTCTGCGTATCTGTTCTTCATTTTATATTTTGGCTACTGTCACTATTGGTCCCTGTGCTAGGAGTTACTATCAGACTACTGTGTGAAACATCTTTTATAAAAAGGATTTTACTCTTTCCAAATTAGAATGCTTATTACAAAAGACTGTTTCAGTTATGGGTCATTTTGTGAACTTTATAGTGGCTTAAAGAAGTCATGGGTAAACAGGGCTTTAGTCCATGAAACAGAAAGCCTTAGCTTTGTGTGATGTCTGTGCGTCACCATGTGTGATGTTTGGGACCACTAAACCCAAGTATGTCCAGTCTCCTTTGGAAGATTGCCATTGCTTTTACAGATAAGCGTTAAGGACTTTTTCTCTTTGTCATTCAGGGCAGAAGTAGCAAAAACTGTGGAGTGTGAATAGTTAAATGGGTTTTGATTTTATTAAGTAAATTGTAGCTGTCTAGTTTAGTTTTGTGTTTGTTACCTGATATGGCCCCTGTTACCTCCTCTTCTGAGCACCCCACAGCCTTTAATAGACCTAACCTCAGACCTTTCTGTGTAAGAGGCGAAAAAGTTTTATTCCAGTTCTTATAAATGGGGCACAGAGGTCCAGAGAAACAGAGACTTGTCCAAAATCGCCTAGAAACTCTGTGATTAATGGCATCTCTTGTATGATGAACTAGGGACCTGTCTGCTGGGCCACACTTCTCTCTTCACCTCCTTAGCTCCTCCATCGAGTTCCTGCCTCTTGACGCATCTGCCTCATACAACTACTGTTGTCTCCTTCCTCGAAAAAAAGGATGAAGAGACAGGGTGGGACTGCTTCTCTTTTAAATCCATCTTGCTGCAAGAGGCAGCTGCCTCCTTTCCTCGAGCGAAACAGGATGTTCAAATTGGATTACGTTCTACAGTTCCCCCCCTCCCTTCCATCTTGCTGTCAGTGGAGACAGGGAGAGCCCTGATGCTTTGCTTCTGGTGCAGGCAGAAGGAAGAGGGTTCATCATTGCATTGTGCTTTGGAAAATTCATGCACGGATGTTTAAAATCCAGTTCCCTGATTTGGTAGTTTTAGAAAATTGCTAAAAATGGTGGGGTTTTTTTAGACTTTAGGTCATACCAGACTTTTGAAAAATGTGATTGCCCAAACCAAACTGATACTAGGCTTTCAATGTCAGTACCTTTTGCATGTGAAGGGTGTACACAAAACTGATTTCATTATCCCTGAATTCCCCTGCGGCACTTCATTAGACTCTTGCAATGATGCAGGGACTCTGTGTTTCCAGCTGAAATACTGATTTTTATGCCATTTTCTCTCCTTAGAATCCTTCCCTTGCACAAGTAAAGATTGAAGAAGTAAAACGAGAACTGGTAAGAGGGTTTTTTTATCTTTCACAGATACTTAAATGAGTGCTGTCGTTCCAAAATAAGCTATATATATTAATTGGTTGTGGATTTATCTACCTCAGATTGTAGTCTTAATGATCTCTAGAGGGAAATCTTGCTCTGGTAAGGGAGAAGCTGTGCATATGGGTAGGAGGAACTGGTGGAGGAATGATCTCTAAGCTACAAAGGCAGTTGGGTGTAATGGTATCAGTGGGGATTAGGTATCTATATCCCTTTGGATTGTGTCTGCTTCACCTGTCAATGTTTATTCACTCAGCTGCGTTGCAGCTTACTGGTCTCACAACCTTCCTTGCTGCTCCAGAACTCGGAGGGCTCTAGGGCCCAGATTTTACTTAACAGCTGCCTTGTAGACTGCAATGGAGACCTTCTATAAAACATAATGCCCATTTCATCCATGCTTGTGTAATCTGCAGGTATGGTTGTTTGGAAACATTCATATAAAGCTGTTCGGGAAGTTCATACGGAGCTTTCCTGAATGAGCTGGGCCAAGTTTAAATGTAAAACCTGCCTTTATTTCTTTGGGCTACTGTTTGCTTGCTCATGGATAAAGCACAAGGTATTCGGTGATGAGCCTTAAAGCTGTGATCAAAAATCACAGCTATTTGAGAGTATTTTGTGCATTTTTGGATGGGACTACTCAGATTGGTAAACCACTTGGTTTTGATTCAGAAATACAAGCTCACCTTAGCAGCCTGAGGCTTTTATCAGGTCAGAATGCTCACCTCCAGAGAGTACCTCTTCAGCTTGAAGTGTCTACTGTCCCGCTGGGGCACAGCATAAACGGCACTGGGCCTGTTCAGCCCTTCATTTGGAGATTTCTCTGTAGCTGACTATAGAGACTACTGCTGTTTGCAGTAGTGAGACCTTCCAGTTCAATGCTTGAGTTAATTGGTGTTAATAATATCCCAAGGTTTGATCATTGTAGATATGTTTGTCTAATAAGAACGTAAGAAGACTGTTTCATGGTCACTGATCCCTCTTGGTTTTCTCTCCCACTAGAATGCATTGGAGGCAGAGTTCTCAAAGCAGATTGACATGCTGACTCTTGAGATGCCGGAGCCCAGCAAACTCCAGTTCACCTGAAGTAGCCTGTGTGGAAGAAGATTTGCCTTCCATTGTCTATTTATTTGCACTAGCAAAATATTTTGGACTTCTTACTGTACTTCTGCAGCTTTCTGCCTTACTCTTCTTGCTGTTGGATGGCACACTTAATGACCTTCCAGCAAGCGTGGTCATTTTTAGGGGTTCATGTAGCCTTGCATTTGTAAAAATCACCTATTTTTCATAAAATAACCCCCAAACTTACTGTTCTCTTTAGCAGTTATTTTTCTGTATGTGACAGATGTGTAACTGGCCTCCAGATGGCACCTTCACCAGGAGATGTCCCTGTCAGGATCTGCATGACCATTACCATTTAGAATTGAACTGATAAGGGAGTCTGGTTTTCCTCTTTTCCCTGTCTGGGCTCTGGATTATGCTTTTTCCCTGCTGGATTGCGCGGCATCTGAGCCCATGAACGGGGTTTCCTTGTATGTAGGATGGCTGTCTACCTTCATGGAAACAGGCTGAGCTCTGACTTGTTTTACGTGGGTCATAGTACTGGCTTCACTGGCAAACTGCTGCTTTACAGGTAAGAGCTGAGATGTAGCAGCAACAACCTCGTAAAGTTCTCTTGTTTCTTTGTCATCAGAAAATGGAAGCCCGTGGCACTAACCTGTAAGGTTTGCCCATGTTTGAGGCTTTAAAAGATACCAGTCTACTGTCGACTACTTGTTATTTCTCCTTGCATTATAAATAGAGTGAAGTGATAGCTTTAAAAACAAAAAAGGGCTTTGTAAATAGGACCTTTCTAGGTCTGAAAATACACGGATATTTTTGCTGTACGATGTGATCATTTTGAAGCAAGATTGTCCTTTCCAATTCTACCTCAAATGTTATCTTTGAAAAGGGTCCCCAGAGCATTACTCTTATTTCCATGCCACCACCACACCAGCCTTAAACAGCCCAGCTTTTCGAAGTTGTTTTGTACTAAAGCCAAAAATTGTGAAAATCTCCTGTGGATGGGGAAAAATCACAATCTAGAAATAGTGGCAGCACCTAAGGACATCAAGCATGGACAAGGGCCTGTTTGTACTGGGCAGTGTCCCGACAAAGAGCAGTGGTGCTCTCAGTGACAATTTGTAGCTCCATCTGTTTGCAATTAAGAGTTGCAAAAAATTATGGTAATGATTCAGCATGGTGTGCTGGTTCCCAGGAGCTGTTACTTCCTTGCAGAAATTGATTTCGCTGACCTGCTGGAATCAATTGCTTGCTTTCTATTGCTTCACGTCCTCCCTCGAAGCAATAGGATCATGAGATCTCTATCTGCTTATGCTTAGGGTGTAGCTCTGATTTCTAAGAAGCTGCAAGCTCAGCATGACACTGGTGGCGGTAAAGTGCCACAGCCTCCTCACCCTGTGACCTTCTTCACCTTGTTTCTTTCACCTTGACGGGGAAGAATCAAAGGATGTTCAGAGACCCACTTGCTCGTGAGAATCTTTGGCCTCATCTCCCACATGCCGGAGGGAGTTGCTGTTTAGTTTCAGGTTTTTGAATGAAGATGTTAGGAAAGGGTTAGTTGCCTTAGTTTCATGGCTATTTATCTTCAGTTTCTTCTGGGCTAGAAATCGAGATGGCAAAAGCCAGTGGACAAGCCGTCTTTTGTATATGTGGGTTTACCTGGCTGAGGGGAAATGACCTCAGAGGTAACTGATGTAAAATCTAGCGCAGGGATCACTGCAGGTACAGCTGCTGCTTACCAAAAAAAAAACCACTGAAAGGCGGCAAGGCAGCGGTGGTTGAATCTGGAAAGAGCAAGAGCATAATCTGATCCTTCCTGTTGCGGAAAGGGAAAGAAGTCGCAGTCTTGAAAGGCACCAGAACATAGCTGGGTAGGCGGCAGAGAGTGATTTAACAAGAAAGCCATTGTGAGGCACTGGAGGTCATGCCCTGACAATTAAGGAATCTTAATCACTAGAGACTTTTAAAAGCAGATCAGAAATGCTTTGCTTAAGTGTTTATAATGCGAGGGAGTGTTGATCATGCTTTGGGATAGGAAGACGGATTAGATGAGGGCTTGAGGATGTTTTTCAGTGAGAGCCTCAAGACTTACTCAGCTAACATCAGATGAAGGCTTTTTATCGCACACGTGTAACCATGACTCAAGGCTTGGGAGGATTTCCCGGGACTGTAGCAGTCCCTTAGCACTGCTTCATCACATAACACTGAACCAGTTGTGTAACTGGGAGGGTGTTGTCCCCCTGTGCCTGCCGGGCAACTCTACCACTCCCCGGCTGCTGCTACTTCACAGCGTGTGCTGTGTCCCACTCACTGGCAAAGAGCCCGAATATAGACAGCGGCAGGGCCAGACTGACTCAAAAGCTGTCCAAAGATAGCCAGGAATAAAAAAACCACCCAGCAGCTGCATTCGAGCTGTGTGCCACAGCTGAGCCATCTGCAGCACATACAACATAAATCAGCAGCCAGTTGTCAGGTCCAACAGTTCAGCTTTTGACAGAAACAAGGAAAAGGCAAATAAATGAGATTTATGCAGCCAGTAAGATTTCTCACCTCTTCAGTCACGCATTTGCATGGGCAGAGTGCCTTGCAGGGCAAGCGGAGATGTCCTTCTGCACTGTTGGTGTTTTGGGGCGGTCCAGCTTTTCCAGCATGGGGATGGGATGCCAGCGCAGGAATGTCTCGCAGAGGTCCTGCCACAGCAGCAGCATGCCAGCCTGAGTGCTCGGCTGAGAAAAATGTTTGATTTTTTGGGTTTCACCCTCTGCCCTGGCAGCTGCTGAGTGTTTCCAGGGAGGTCACAGTGGGTGGTGAGGAGCAGCGGCAGCCTTGGCTGTTGTATATTATGAAATAATCACCCAACTGTGAATGACACGAATGCCTGGAGAGGCCTCCGCTGCTTCAGCCTCACTTCAGATTACATCAGCTGCTCTGCTCTGAACTCCCAGCCTGATTTTTTTTTTGGAGACACCAGTCTATTAACACCTGCAAGCTGAGAGCAGTTGTGCTCGCTGGGAGGTTCGGCGTGGGGCTCCGGGGCCAGCTGCCTGCAGTGTGGGACGCTGCGGGGCTGGGGCTGGAGCCAGGCTGAGCTGCAGAATCCCTTGGTTTTAAGGACAAAACGCAAAAGATGTGCGCGCTTTATCACCGCGCGCTCAATTCCTCCTCGAAAAGGTGAGGATCCAAATTCCACCTGAAAAAAATAAAAAACCTGAATTAATTATACAATAGATGTGAAAACCAGTGGTCAGCCTTAAGTGTAAACTTATATATATTTTACTACAAAGTGACATATTATTCTTACTGGGCTAATATGTAAAATAATAATTACTTTAGAAAAATAATTTAAAATTCACCCCCAAACTAGCTTAAGGGATAGGGATTTAGTTGAAAGAAAACATTTAGGTACTAAAACCAGAACAATAAAAATAAAATGCTAGAGAAATGCAAAATACATGAAGCAAATTTAAGGCTACTGAGCTGAAATATGTATTTATTTACTCAACGTACATTGAATCAAATGATGTAGATGGAGTCTTTTGGCTATATATTTTGGCTAGTACTATAGAAATACTTTTTGTTGCAAACATTTCATTGTGGCTGCTTTTCAATCTTCCTTTGAAAGTATTCGAATTATTTTTTTATCTCAATCCTTTGGTAGATACAGAACATTAATATGGGACTCGAACACAATTTAAAAAAAAAAAGTTAAAATAGTTTCAAGATTTATTTTAAAAGTAAGTTGGTTGTGTTATGTACCATCTCCAGTAAAACACTCCAAATATTCTTAATTCTGTTTTGGGTACTTATAAGCAAAAAGTGTGATGTGTCAAATTGTAAGCGTACTGAAGATTTTTTTTAATTACATCTAGTACTGAATAGGTCTTACAGGTCTGGGAAGGATTTTGTATTTCTGAGTTACTCTTTGAATTTTTAAATTACAGGGTCAGCAGTGAAACAATAGTAATCCTGGTCTGTGTGGCCTTGCACGCTGCAGGAAATCCTTCACTTTGTCTCAAGTATCCAGTTGCTCTTAGTAACTTCAAGTGGCTTCAGAAACGCTTTTCATTTTCTTATACACTCACTTCATTAAAAAAAATTCAGAACCAGGCTGGAAGGATTTCTGTTTCTCCAATTCAGAAATATTTCTTCTGCAAAAAAAAAACAACAAACCACAAGTGAGTAAGCGGAGGCTTTACCAATAAGTGTATGTTTAAAGTAAAACTTGCAGTTCCTTCTCTCTTCGCTGGGTAGCACCTACGTGGGAGGATACAGCGCTGCCTCCATTGCCTTGAAGCCATTGAGCATTACACCGTCCTTCCTGAACCATGTAATCTCCGGTAAAAAAACCCAACCAACAACTCCAAAACTACCACCTAATGCAATGAATGCTTCCTCTAGCCCCTTGCTAAAGATGCTGTTAATGCTAATTAAGCACAGCTGCTTAATTAGCTAATATTGGCTGGTAAAACCCAGCAGCAAGGAAAGCTTTTATCTCTCTTCCTTCCCCAGGAGACATGGGCTGTAGCTGGGGCTGGGTGCACCCTCGGTGTCCTGGGCACCTTTCCCGTGGTCCCCATTCAGCCGCCGCTGATGGCTGCAGAGAAGCCTGGGTGACTTTGGGAAGGAGCAGGAGCGGCAGCGAGGGGATGGCTTGGCCCAGTTTCAGCGGCGCATTTGTGATTTCAGATGCTTGGCAGCCCGCAGCCCAGCTTGGAAAATGGGCGTTGTTTAAATGTCACTCGGAAGGTGAAGTTTCTATATATTCCTTCTGCAGAGGATGCTTAGTAATGTGCCTACGGATGCTGCCATCGGGTGCATGGGGATGGGCTCTTGAAAAAAGTCATTCTCCCAGTCTGGAGCTGGAGGGAAACTTTTGGCCTGGAGCTGGGGAAGAGATGGGAGCAGGAATGGAGAGCTCCGCTCCCTCTGCCAAGAGCTGGGTGAGGGAAGTCAGCCTGGAAACCTTCAGGAACCAAAGTGCTTTCACAACCAGCTTTTACTTTGACAGGGGAGCATGGCTCAGGGTCGCTCCTGTCTGTCTGCTCCAGTGCTGAGCTGATTTCCTTCCATTGTCTTTGGGGAAGCGCAAGTGCTGCAGAGGGGAGGTGGCAGTGGTGGCGACGGTCCCCTGGAAGAGCCTCCGCCGCTCCCTTCCCTGGTGAGCCTTTCTAGAGATGTCCCACCGAGACTCCCATTTCTCAACCGCATTTCTTCGTGGCGGAGGAGTTCTTATCGCTTCCTCGTGGAGGTAACTAATGCTGAAATCATTCCACTCTCGGCAGAGGCAGTTGAAGAGTGATAAAACGGAGCCAAAGGGGCCTAGAAGAGGTGCTGGGCTGTCCTCCCTAAATTCCTGGAGCCAGCACCACCTCTTGCCTTTCCTCCTCCCTTCCTAATCTTTCAGCCCATCTCCCTGAAAATTCAGAGCGAGTCCCCTGGTTATCTCTCCTAATCTGGCATTTAAAATCTCGGGCAATAAAGCTTTCACCACTTCCCTTAGGGAGACAATTTTCCAGCCTACGGTTCTCCATTCAAAAGCTTTCAGCCCCGATTCTCAGTTTAAACATGCCCTTCCTTAATTTCACCCCATTAAAATCATTAATGTATCACCAGTCTTCTCCCTTCCTGCCACTTACTTCATTCAAATATTTACAGATCACTAATGTCTCCCTGCTTAGTTTACTAATTCCATTGTACCTACGACAGTCAGGATTTCTTTTTCTTTTTTTCTTTTGTAATGCCTTCAGGCTGCCAATTCCTTCAGTCGTGGCTCCTTGAGCTCCTTTCCATTTATCACTTTTCTTGCAAATGCGAGGCAGATGCTCACCGCCCTCGCCTGTGTCGTTATGCTGTTCTGTATGCCGTCCAAAACTGCATTGCCTGTTCCTCACTGCCGTGTCCTAACGCCTGTGCAACAGCGTGCCGTCCTCCGGGTGTCTTTCAGGAGTCATGCCTCCAAAGCACATCCTTCCCTGTAAATACAGATTCCGGATTATTTTCCCAGAAGTAGCCGGCCGGGTTGTGGAGATTGATTTTAATTGGTGGGAGGGCATGGCTTGAGCCATGTAGGAAATTAGAGCTGATGCTGGATCAGAGCCCCCAGCAGCCCCATGCAGGGCAGGTTTAATCTTAAGTACGGATTTCATTAGCACCCTGCTTGTTCCCTCTTCTGCTGACACTGACAATATTGGATGCACTGATGAGGCTGGTGCTCTTGCAAAGGAAGTTTTTTACATCCTTGGTGAGAAATATCTTGCAAAGTACTGTTTTAAGAGAGAATCATGAATTCCTGAAGATGTAGCTCTATTTCTACCTGAATCTCTCTTTCTTATTTCTCCTCAATGTGATAAATTCTTCCGAGACAGTATCTGATGTCTTTGTTTCCCAAGCCCATGTATGTGATTTGGGGGGGGGAGGTAGGTGCACACGCACGTTTCTACACTATCAACCCTGTAACTGATTCTCTGCCACCAGCAGTGGCTGTGGAGGCGCGGGATCCTCCGAGGGTGCCTCTGCTGTACGATACATGTTTAACACTGGAAATTCCCAGGCATTTGTAGGCCCTGATTGGGATTTAAGGACTATACTGAAATGATTGCTGCCGCCTGTTTTCAAATTGCAAAGTGCTACCACTGTGTTGTGCAGTTGTGCAGTATATGTACCCCGGGGCTGTGAAGCTAAACACTCTGATTAAGAAACATCAGAACGATGTTTAATGTATGCATTATAATGTCGCCCTAATTGCACACCACGCTTCCCCAACCCAGCCCCCAGGTCTCTGATCTCAGGGAGTGCAGAGGCAGGATCACCAGGATCGGCGCTGGAGGGAGAACGAGCATTAGCCGAAAGACTGGTGAGAGGCGTTTGCGGTGCTGGGTTCCTGCCACCCTCGCCTGCGTCTCTTCCCGAGCTCAGCCCTCCTCGTCGCCTGGACCCTGCACCAGGGGAAGACATTTCATGGAATTATCAAATACCCGGTTGGAAGGGACCTCAGGGATCATCTGGTCCAACCTTTCCTGGCAAAAGCACGCTCTAGACAAGATGGCCCAGCACCCTGTCCAGCTGAATCTTAAAAGTGTCCAGTGTTGGGGAATCCAGCACTTCCCTGGGGAGATTATCCCAATGGCTGATTGTTCTCATTGTGAACAATTTTCCTCTTGTGTCCATCTGGAATCTCCCCAGGAGTAACTTGTACCCATTACCCCTCCTCTTTTCCATGTGACTCCTTGTATAAAGGAAGTCTCCATCTTCTTTGTAGCCACCCTTTAAATACTGGGATGTGGTGATAAGGTCTCCCCTAAGCTGTCTTTTCCCAAGGCTGAACAAACGCAATTCCCTCGGCCTTTCCTCGTCCGGCAGGCTTCCCCGTCCTTTGATCATCTCGGTGGCCCTTCTCTGGACCCTCTCCAGCCTGTCCACGTCTTTTTTGTATAGCAGGGCCCAAAACTGAACACAGTATTCCAGGTGTGGCCTGACAAGCGCTGAGTAGAGCAGGGTAATGACTTCTTTGTCTCTGCCGGTGATGCCCTTGTCGATACAACCCAGCATCCTGCTGGTGTTCCTTGCCGCAGCAGCACCCTGTTCACTCCCGTCGAGCTTGTTGTCCATCGGGACCCCCAGGTCCCTTTCCACAGAGCTGCTCCCCGGCCGGGTGGACCCCAGCCTACGCTGCTTCTTTCTTCTTGTTTCCTGGTTTCCTTCCGCATCCTCCTCCGCTCTTTTCCTCCGGTGAGTCGGCTCCAACCGCCACACTGGCTGTGCACACGCGTCTGCTTCTGGGAAACCAAAAGAAAGCGCTGCGCCCTTAGCCCGCGCGCACAGGTCTCCCTCTGGTAGCCACCGGCTGTCTTCAGCTTGCCCCTGCGGTGGGCGACCCATGGCTCCTGCTGGCGTGAACAGCTCGGGCGGTGGCTGCCTGCCGCCCTCCCCCTCAGGCGGCGTCGGCCCTCTCACACCTCCGCCCTGCCACGGCGCCTCAGCGGGCCGAGGCCGGGTGCTTCCCCTCAGGCGATGCCCCGCCGGGCCCGGAGGCCTCTCCCGCGGGTGTCGGGCTGTGTGGATGTCACGGGTGGGCACACCGGAGGGTATGCGGGACACCCGCGGGTGTCGGGAGGGAGGTGGTGGGGGGGGGATGTCTGTCAGCCAGCCCGCCCGCCCGCCGCTTCCCTCAGGGAGCGGAGCGGGAGGCGGCGCCGCGGGGTGGCGCTGTCGGGCGCGGCGGCCGCTCTGGGCGGCGCTCGGCTGCTCCGGCAGCGGCGGCGGGAGGAAGTGACGGCGCTCAGCGGAGCCCCGCGGCCTCCGGTGACATTTTCTCTGGCGTCGGGGGGAG
>VYXH01003753.1:494555-551124 GCA_013397275.1 Burhinus bistriatus | reverse complement strand
CCCCCCCCTACACTTACGATACAAAAGCAGTGAGATGAAGAACGGAGAACTCAGCTGTCCAACAGTAATCACTTTTAAGCATTGTTTTCTGAGTGTTTCTTCTATCTAGTGATCTAGAGCAGTCTGGTGCTGGCAAAAGAAGCTCCAGAGGGGGTAGTTATGTGGCTACTGAAAGCTAATAAAATACTGCTTTCTGTAGTTCTGGTATACCAGTAACACTGGTGTTTTGTCTAGGGGATTAGGAGGAAGGACAGTGGGGGTGATGGAAGGTAGTACGTGAGTTTGGGCAGCTGGTGTTTATGCTCAAGTATGAGGATAACAGTTCTGACTCATTTTTAAACACTTGAATTTTTAATTATAACGTGTCGACTATTTCTGTTTGCTCTTCAGCCTAATTGCTAGTTGGCATCATGAAGAGGTGCGATGAGAAATTCTTGAGAAATTAGGAAGAGGAAAGGACTGTGGTCTTACACATTCAGGCGTATGATGTGTACTGCAGTACATCTATGCTTGCCTCGATAAGTGCATGAAGACTGCCTGCTTGGTAGAAATTAAAGTGCACAAACAAGTTGGGAAATGAGTGGATACATTAAACTGGGTGCTGCAGAGGGAGGGGAAAGGGGAAGGAACCTGAAGCCAACCACAAGGCAGTTGAGAACGGTCGATACAGACTGGTCACAACACACATAAACCAAGCACCGCTCTAACTGATAAAAGAGAGGTAGGAAGGATGTTTGTGTGCGTTTGACAAATGGGCAGATCACGCTGGCAGCTGACAGTGTGGAGGAGGTGGGGATTAATGAGGTAAGATAAGATTGGATGAACAAAGAGTAAATATAGAGAATCATGAGGGGCTTTGAACACTAAGCGTTAGGGCCATAAGTTGGTGTAACTTGATCGGAGCAATGAGAAATAATTGCCTTGGTTATCCTGACCACCACATCTCCTTGCTGTGTATTTACCTTTAAAATGCAGGCTTCTTTGCCTTGCCTTGATTTTGTTCCCTTTCTTCACCATCTCTTGTATGTTATCACATTAACTCCAGCAAGAATGTACGTGCCGTCTATGACCCCTCTGTATATCAACATCTCACATAAACGTCTGTTAATGAGATGGGAGTCTCTGCGTACCACACTGTGAAAGCGGCTGCAGACTGAGCATTCACAACTGGCTGGTTGCCCTCTGACCGACACGTCGCCACTAGACACATGAAAGCTTTGGAAACTTTTCAAATGAGTAAATTGTTTCAAGCAACCTGTATTTCATTTTCTGTAACATCTCAAAGTTAGTATGTTGATGGTAGTTTTTGACAGAATTGGGTCTTGTGGTCAATCTCAGCTTCTGTGTTTTTATCTGCAGTTGACTAAATGACTTACAAAACTGTAAACTTTGACAGAAAGTGAGCAGCAGATTTAATAACACATTTACTAGATCAGAGTGAAAGATTTAAATACCATAGTTGCAAGCGTGTAACTCATGCTTCAGAAGAAGCACTCTGGAAAAGAAGTACCAAAATGTGAAAATATGTGCTGGCTTGAACATTTGGTAGCAATGGGGGACCAAAAATGAAGCAGCAGTGGGAGAGAGGGACAGGCATAGTGCTGGGCAGGAGCTCTGGGGTGAAGTTGTGTGGTGCTGTGCAGTTACAGCTCTCAGATCACCTGAGGCTTACATGGCAAAGAAACCACTTTTGTCTCTGTTTTCCAGTGAATCGAAGTTCAGCAGAGCACCGACGCTCGTGCCTTTAACTTTAGCACTGTAACTCAGAAGCAGCTGAACTCTTACGACAGCGGGATCTCTGGCAGCAAATATTATTGCAGGGAACTTAGTATGATTTTTGTGGTGATTTGTGTTGTCTTTCTGTCGCGTCTTTGTTCCAGGTTTTTAATGCATAATGCAGTTCTGAGTCTGTGACTTGAGGTCTAGGATGCAACGTCTACAAATGTGCAATTCTGAGCAAAAAGAAAACTGGATGAAAGGGACTGTAAATGAAAATGTGCGTATAGCATAAATATTAGCCTCTGCAGTTGGTTTATCTTAAGAGTACATCTCTGAGCTAGACTGGAGTGACTGATGCCTTGTCACTTATTCAGTGTTACAGCTAAAGGTTCGAATTTAAATTTCTGGTTGCCCATTCCCACCTGTTAGTGTTCCCTCTTCCCATGTCTGATCAGTGTGAATAGAGCCTGTACAGAATAGCAATGCCTGCACGGATATGACTTGCTTTCTGCCGTTCGGCCACACATCGATTACTCATTCAGGACTGAAAATGTGCTGCGGCTCAGGCGCTGAGGTGTTGCTGTTACGCCGTTGCAGATGCGTTACTGAATGCACAGGGAGGTCAAGTAATGCGCCCGTGGTCTTGTGGTGAGTCAGCTTGAGATTCGGAATGGTCCAACCTGATATCCCTTTTTATTTAAGAAAGTATTTAGGGTTTTATATCAATTTGACCACGCAGTCTGTGTCTTGAACGCTCAGAAATTGATTTAAGTAGCAGAATAGTGTACAGGCTTCAATCGTATCTCGCCTTGTGATATTTGGGCTCCAAGAAGACAGTTTAAAAGCTGTTAGGACTCAGTCTGACAGCTTTTTAATCATAAGCAGAGAAGGTGGTTGCTTTTTAATAAAATGCAAGTATTTAAGACTCTTTCAAGCTAGCATTTTTGTTTCAATATACTTGGATCATGGGTTTGACTTTATAGCGAGACTCCTGCAGTGTCCTGCACAGTGCTCGTCTGCTTTGATGCCGTAAAATTTCCTGGAAGTGAGCAGACAGAGCCAGACCATGATTGGATGAGGGTTCTTGCTACGTTTCTGCTGTGATGTCTTGTTTCACCGTGTTGGTCACTAGCCTTTCAAGACTTATTTTAGAGAAGGCAGATTTCATTTCCATTCATCCAAAATGGGTAGAGACCAAGTGACTCACAATAGCAGAGCTGGGAATAACTAAAAGCCAGACTTAATAATACCAGTTGTCTGTGTGATGAGGCAATTATTACCATTTCAGTAATTTCTTTTTCATTGGGAATAGCACATTTCCATGGTACTGGTTTGAGGATGGTGCTGTATGCTGCAGTGGTATTGTCAAACTTTCTGAAGGAAAAAGAAGCAACTTAATGTGGTAGCCAGGTAAGATTAAGACAGTGCTGTTCTCTTGTACTGTGGCTTTCTCATCAGCTGGCAATCTCCTGACTCCTCAGCTCACTTCCCAGTTCTTGCTCTCTGGGAACGCCAACTTTTGCTAGAGAGACAGTTCTAAGTAATCTGGCAAAAGAAAAAAAAAAAATTAGGGAAAAAATACTGGTAAAGAGTAGGTCAGGAAGCTGTCTGCTAATTCCATGTGCTTGTGGTTGGAAATACAACGTAAGATAAGGGGGAGTTTAGAGGCTGTCTCCTAATGAATAAGTTGGATGAAATGCCAGTAGCCTGAGGCCTCGTTGTGTTTAATAAGGTGTCATTTGGAAATGAAGTTGTCGTTGTGGGAAAGAATGGGCTTGTGGGCACCAGTGCCCATGAGCTGAATTACTGATAAATACAATTTGAGTTATCAATAGCTATGGTTTGTCCAGAGCTGGTAATACCTTTTGATCAGCACTATGCAGAATCTGTGAGGAGTTATAAAAAAAAAAAAACCCCAAACCAAAAGCACATTTCTTTGAGTATTGTTTTTAAAAAGCCTTTAAGGTGAAGTTTTATTTTCCATGGTTCCAGTTACTGATATTAATAAGTCATCTTGAAGGGCATTCATAAGCTTTGGGTCTGCTCACTGTAATAAATAAAATAAAATAAAAAAACAGAAATTGCTGAATACCATAAAACTAAGCTAGAAAAATTTGGAGGGTATCTTGCCAGAGTTAGGTAATTATTATGGGCTTATGAAGTTATAGACCTCACCTCAATTTAAAGTTGGTTTGATAGCAGGCACTTGATTTCCCTTTTTTCTTTTACAAGAACAAAATGGTTTTTCTACTTTTTAACACCTGTAGTGGATTTCACTGTATGGAACTCATCAAGCTACAACAATAATGAGACTGTGTTGAATGAACAAAATGGGGTTGAATTAATACTGCAGACTTGATGCTCTTTTTTTCTTCTCTCTCCCCTTTTGCTGGGGACGTTGTATATATTGTTTACATCTCCTATTGCTAGCCATGAGTTTCATTCTTAAAGCTCTGCCAGCTGAGCCTCTTCTTTCCTAAATCAAGAACAGTAATGCAACAAATAATTTTAGGGTAAATGGTGCTTTTATCTAAGGGTGAGGGTTTTTTGGGGGGGGGTTGTATGTTGTTTTTTTGGGGTGGGTTTTTTTTTTTTTCCTCCTCCTGTCAGTACTTCCACGGTACTAATGAAAACTACCTTTTAATTTTCTTTTGCTCTTTTTATAGCTGGTAACTTGGTATCCTCTTACGTGCTGTTATTTAATTTCTGTAGTCAAATATATGCAAAGTCTTCTGTATGTTGTGGGAAAGAAATGTCTGTTTCCTGGTCTGTCTGTTATCCTCTCGAAGTAGAGGTCAAATTTCTTCATCTCTGCCAGCTGGGAGTAAATACTGTAGGAAGTATCTGATAGTAAAACCCATGTTAGAGGCATTATTCATAATGCACATGTAACAACTGGCTTTTGACCCTCTCAGTTCTGTTTTTTGAAATATCCAAAGTAGTTTTTGTTCATTTGTAGGACCAACCTGTGTTTACTTCATACTATTTTCTTCATCTGTTGTTTGTCAAAAGCTTATTCTAAATTAACCCTCTCCTGCACTGTCCTTTTTCTTTACCAGGGTTCATTCTCTCTAACAGATCGTGCCACAGTCCATCTAATTCTGCCAGTACTCACAGATGTTTGTCTATGACTGCGGCGTCCTACAAGAATTTAACTTTTTTGTTGCATTAGTTTCTTAGGAAAGCTCAACTAAGGAGGAGAGTGTTAGGATTTGTAAAGATGTAGACTCAAAGGTTAGCTGTCTTGAGTTAGCTGTGCTCTTGGGTATGGTTCAGTGGCACGAGTGAGCTTTCTTGGTGAGAAGGTAGGGGGTTGTTTCCAGTGAAGCTATTCCTGTTGCTTACTGAGTCCCAATTAGGTCATGACAGACGAGTGTCATGAGTGTTTTCTTCTTCAGGAGCACTTTGGACGCGTAAAAACAACGGTATCAATTGTTAGCAACCTGGTGGCCACTGAAATCAATTGGCAGCTCTTATTACCGGTCAAAAAACGATCAAGGATTTGGTGTCAAGAACAGCCCAACAGCAGCTGGTGTCTTACTGTTACTGAAATTTTCATAATTTGAATGCAACGTGACTTTGCCTTTAGTGTATTGATACCATTTATTTTTCAGTAATGCACTTACTGCAAATTCATGTTGCAATATTCAGATTTTTATACTACTAAATAATTAAAGCAACAAGTGAATAATCTTAGCGCCTTGTGGGTAAGAAAATGACTGGAGATCAGGGTTTGGCTTACAGTTCCTTTCCAGCCTTTCTGTAGAATTTGGGCATGTCACCTAATCTTTCTTCTTCAGTTTGCCGGACCGTAAAATGGGTATGTTACTGCCCTGTGGCAGGAAGATACTGGCTTAAGGCAAAGACACAGCACTGATACTGTATTGCAGTATTTGAAACTTTAAAATACCTGAGGGTGGGTGTTGTTTATTTCCTGTGGCAGAGATGTGTAAAAAGGTCTGATCGTAAAATACTTACACGCTGTAGTTTCTTAATATCGTTTAACTCATCTTTGTTAAATGGCTGTCGTAAATCCATACCACTTCTAGTTCAGCTTAAGCTTGTAGATATCTGTAAGAGATGAGGAGATGCTGGCAAGTCACTGCACGAGCTACGGAAGTACCTGCGAGACAGCCCGGGCGGTTGTAGCAGCGTGGTTTAGGTAGGCAGCGCTGTTAGTGGAAAGGAACGTTACCCAGAACTTGACAAAACAGCTCTCTTATCTGCTGAGAGTATCTGTCCTCCTGATGTCAAGGGTTGTGCAATTTTGGAGCGGTGTTTTGTAAGATCGGATGAATCGTCTTAATGCTCTCCCTTGCTCCAGACCTGTCCCCACTGACTGTTGTGCAAGGTGCTCACCTTGCTTTCCTCCTGGACCCTGACTCTCATCTCCTTCAGCCAGTTAGCCCTGCGATAAGGTGCGCGGCTTTCCTCTGGGAAGTTGAATTACAGAAGGACTTGGTGGGGTGCCAACTGGCCCAGCAGGTAGACAGTTCTACCTCTTTACAGTGGTAGTGGACTGCGGGATGGACTGAAGGTCTTCTGAACTGCAGCCTGTGTCCCACAGCACTCATTACTGCTTTGAGATTTCCAAATAACAGCAATAGCGAGGTACAGAGTGTTGCCCATGCTGAACTGGCTTTGATTTTTGCAGAAGAGAGCAGAAGCCCTTCTTGACTGAATACTGCACTACTGAGATGACTTTACTCCCTTGAAGGTACATTGCCGTTGTCCTGATCTGCCAGTTGGAGCTATTAGCAGCTAATGCAATGTGTGTTTACTTTAAGGATGTTTCATATGAATGTTCTTAATAGAAAGAAAAATCTGTGCTCTGAAGATCAGGATGAATTTGTTACTGTTATTCTCAAGCAATTTAAAAATGTAGGTTTTCTTTATTGAGCACAGTAGAACGGTAGACCAACATTTCTTGAGAAGAAAAGGTCTGTTTGTATCGAATAGCATGAACTAGCAGAGGAAGCACAGAGTATGTTTCCTTTGAGTAACAGAAATGGATAGGTAAAGTGGGAAAACTTGTTAAAATCAAAATCTTAGATAAAGATGGTCCATCCATATGAGGCTCCTCAGTAGGGTGATCTTCTGAAAGCTAATATATGGGAAACAGAAAAAGAAATGAAGCACGGCTATCCTAGCATTCATGTCTGCTACTAGTTTTGTTGGAAGAATAATGAAAAATCTAAGAACGAGTCACTTAAATTTTTAGAATAGAGAGCATTGTAGACTTTAAATCGCTGTGCACTTTAGAAAAATGGTTTCGCTATGAGAAAGAAACGAGATTTTAGAAGGCTAAGTGCAGCCAACCCTGCATGCCTTTATCTGTATGCTAATGAATTTTATTTTTACGAGGGCTGTGATTTTTTCTTTATTTATTTTTTGTGGGTTTGCAGTGCAGCTGGTCAATGTTTCTGGAAGCCTGTGTGCAGGCTTGAGAACTAACCCAAAGCTGGTAGTTGCTTTTCATTTGACAGAGGCAGAATATGTGCATTAAGCATTGCAATGCAAAAACCTTTATTTAAATGTAAAGTCTTGCTTCTTATTTACGATGAAAAATGTTGCTTTTCAAGGTTGCAAAGGATGCTCCACGAACCTTTGTTTTAACACATAGACTTGTATTTTTATTCAGTCTTGGATAATTTGTATAGGCAGCCCGTTGAGCCCTCAGTAGGAGCGGCCTATTTTTAACCTTCATTTGTTTATGCAAAACCAGTTGAAACACAGCGTTAGTTTAATCTTTTCTTCTTTTGTTTCGCACCGCAGTTCTCTTACCAGGCTCCTATTCTTTAGGGTTGCTACCAGGCCTGATTTATGAATCATCTGATAAAAGAGCCAGCTCTACTCCCAGAAATGTGCCTTAGGTAGAATTGTGTGCCAGTGAGTCAGCTTTAGGGCAGCATTTTCAAAGGAACACTATATAAATTACACGGTATCCATGTGGGGGTGGCTTAGTGTTATGAAAAATCTGCTCTCGAGCATCGTGCACATGCATCCACACAGAGCTGAGTCAACTGTCTTGAGTTAAATTGAGTGCCGGTCACACTTCTGTTGTTTTAAGTGCATGGGTATGTGTGGCACTTACAAGAAAAAAAAGAATGTATGGTATCTTGGGGAGGAGATGAACAAGTCCAAAAGGCAGCAGTTGGGAAGTTCAGAAAGCATTGGTACACCTCATGAAGTTCAACAAGGCCAAGTGCAAGGTCCTGCACGTGGGTCAGGGCAATCCCAAACACAAACACAGGCTGGGTGGAGAATGGATTGCATGCAGCCCTGAGGAGAAGGACTTGGGGACGTTGGTGGATGAGAAGCTCAGCATGAGCCAGCAATGTGCGCTGGCAGCCCAGAAAGCCACCCGCATCCTGGGCTGCATCAAAAGCAGTGTGGCCAGCAGGTTGAGGGAGGTGATTGTCCCCTAATACTCTGCTCTGGTGAGACCCCACCTGCAGTGTTGTGTCCAGCTCTGGGGCCTCAGCATGAGAAGGACATGGACCTGTTGGAGCAAGTCCAGAGGAGGGCCACAAAGATGATCAGAGGGGTGAAGCACCTCTGTGAGGACAGGCTGAGAGAGTTGGGGTTATTCAGCCTGGAGAAGAAAAGGTTCCCAGGAGACCTTATAGCGGCCTTCCGATGCCTGAAAGGGGCCTCCAGGAAAGCTGGAGAGGGACTTTTTACAAGGGCATGTAGTCACAGGACGAGGGGTAATGGCCTCAAACTGAAAGAGGGGAGACTTAAATTAGATATGAAGAAGAAATTCTTTACTGTGAGGGTGGTGAGACACTGGCCCAGGTTACCCAGGGAAGCTGTGGCTGCCCCATCCCTGGAGGTGTTCAAGGCCAGGTTGGACGGGGCTTTGAGCAATCTGGTCTAGGGGAAGGTGTCCTTGTCTATGGCAAGGGTGTTGGAACTAGGTCTTTAAGGTCCCTTCCAACCTAAACCATTCTATGATTATACATTTGTCTAGATGCAGATTATTTTTTTCTAACAGATGTCTAATTGTTTGAATAGATTAGTTTTGAGTTACTTAGACATTTTAATGTTGGCATGTCTGTATGTGTTATACATACTAGAATGTCACTGGTGAGTTTGCTGAATTAAGCGTGTTGGCTTTTAATGGAAAGGAAGGCGATTGGAGTCGAAAAAAAGCATGACCAACACACAGATAACACCTACAAAGGTTTCTGGTGAAGCTTCAGAAGTGGCCAGAGTCATTAGCACTTCAGAGTTATGTGGTTCTCTGTCAGAAGAGGACGTAACTTTGGTCTTTGCCAAGAGTTTCTCCTGTCTTATGAAGTGGACTTGTGCATTACAGTCAACTCTTCAGTACCCACGTCATATGCTGCTTCTGTCCTTTCCCTTCCCACCGTTCTTAGACACATAGTCTGTCAAGTGTTTGATTTGGAGTTCCTGGTGGGCTTGCCTGAGTGTTTATATTTTTTTTTTTAAAAAAAAGGTTAACTGTTTTACATAATTTTATTAGCCTCAGTTGTATACATTTGTCATGACTCTCTCACACCTCTGATTTATTCCATGTATGCTCAGTTACGTTGGGTAAATGTGAGATAATGTAATCCACTCGTGATGGAAATAATTGTTTATGTAAGTATGAATCGCTGTAATCTTTAGTTCTGTATATATACAAAACCATATTCAGATTTAGATGAAAATACTGACTTCTGTGATGCTAGAGCTGTAAGGTCTACGTGCTGTGGAAGGATCTCTGTAGTTAGCTGTGCGTTCTGAACAAGTAACTCCTATGCAGCAGTGCAGTTGAACTTTTCATTTATGTAGTCACAAAAGCTTAAAGAACATATTTGATGTTATTTTCTGCAAAAACATAGGTACAGTTTCTCTTTTTTTTTTTTTTTCCAAATTACAGCTTGCGAATGAATAGCTAGTGGTGCGCAGAGGTAGGTTATTCACACTTTCAGCACTGAAATGGCATTAAAAGGCAATGTTCTGCTAGATAATTTTTTTCATTTAAATATTTGCTAGAATGGGCTTAAGAGGGCGATACAGCTATAAGCAGGGAAAAGTAGTGGTCTGTTAGACTCTGAATAAGAAGAAATGTGTCAGTAATAAACTAAAGTGACTTCTCACAAATACAAACTGGGCGGAGAATGGATTGAGAGCAGCCCTGAGGAGAGGGACTTGGGGGTGTTGGTAGATAAGAAGCTCAATGTGAGCCAGCAATGTGCACTGGTAGCCCAGAAAGCGAACCACATCCTGGGCTGCATCCCCAGCAGTGTGTCCAGCAGGGCGAGGGAGGGGATTCTGCCCCTCTGCTCTGGGGAGACCTTACCTGGAATACTGCCTCCAGCTCTGGGGCCTCCAACGTAAGAAAGACGTGGACCTGTTGGAGCGGGTCCAGAGGAGGCCACAAAGATGATCAGAGGGTTAAAGCCCCTCTGCTGTGAGGACAGGCTGAGAGAGTTGGGGTTGTTCAGCCTGGAGAAGAGGAGACTCTGGGGAGACCTTAGAGCAGACTTCCAGTATCTGAAAGGAGCCTCCAAGAAAGCTGGGGAGGGACTTTTTACAAGTGCATGTAGTGACAGGACAAGGGGTGATGGCGTCAAAGTGGAAGAGGGGAGATTTAGATTAGATATTAGGAAGAAATTTTTCACTCTGAGGGTGGTGAGACCCTGGCCCAGGTTGCCTAGAGAAGCTGTGGCTGCCCCATCCCTGGAGGTGTTCAAGGCCAGGTTGGACGGGGCTTGGAGCAACCTGGTGTAGTGGGAGGTGTCCCTGCCCATGGCAGGGGGGCTGGAACTAGATGGTCTTTAAGGTCCCTTCCAACCTAAACCATTCTGTGATTCTAACAGCAAGCTGCTGTGAAAAACTTAGTACTTTTGAAGTAAGAATCTGCCATATCCACAGCTGCTGAGAAAAAGGACTGGTTTGCTTCATATGAGCCAGGTGTTCTTTATGGTGAATCAGTTCAATAACACCTAAAATGGTAATGTACAATTAAGGTTATGGTGTCATGGTGTTTATTAAGTATTTCTGGCCTTATCGTTTGTTTGGGTGAAACTCATTTCCTTCTGACATTGCAGGATATACAGTTATAAAGAAGAACATTTACTGAGAGCAAACCAAACAAAAATATTATGAAGGATGTATGAGTGGCCAGTTATTGATTGATAAAGGGCATGCATGCCATCTTCGATATAACTCTTTGTGCAGTAGCGTATATTACTTAGTAGCATACATTCCAGGATAGTTGTTCTTTAGGAAGCTACTAACACCTCCGTTTGAATTTAATTTAGGGTTTTTTTGCTTTTTAATAATTTTTTATCTTCAAAAATCTCTTCTCAGAGCAAACAGTGCTGTGAAAGAAACGCTCGGTACCGTCTCCTGTGTCTAGTTGGAACCTGTGAGTTCAAGGTGTGATGAGACCAAACAGCAGGTAGTTTTTCATCAGATTTCGGGTTTTTTTATAAAGGGATGGCTTATTGCTTGCCCTCCCTTCCCTTCTTCCTGCCAGCTCTGGCAGAAGATTTCACTTATTTTCTGTTTTTGTTTTCTGCTGGCTTAATGAAGTGAATCTATCCAAGAAAGGATGAGCCAGTTCTGCTGCAAAGGAGGGAATATGACTGCACAGTCACGATTAGGTGGTAAAAGAGTAGGGGGTAAAACCCATCCCTGTTAGTGGCAGCGAGCTGTTAGACTGGCTCGGCTGTCTGCTAGTCTGACCTTCAAAATCCTTCTGGATTTCTTCACTAAAGTGCACTTTTCATAGTGTACAAATTATGTGCCTTTACAAATGACTCCACAATTGGAAAATAGTTCCCAGGTAAAGGCACAGTTAGATACTTAATGGCTTCTACATATTGGGGTGTTGTAGGTGTGGCTGGAAAATAAAATAATTTCCGTTGGAAAAAATCTAGCACAGAAGTTTTTACAGAATTGCCTTTTAAAATCATCAGTGCAGTATCTGTGCATCAGAAAAAGGAGAATGACATTTCTGAGCAGTGTTTAATTAAGTATCCATCTGTGTCTGTAAGCATCACAGCTTATTTTTCCATGCTATTTTGTTCTCATTTGATAAGTAAAAAAATACTTTTTCTCCAGCATCACCTTGACATTGCCTTTTCTAGTACTGTTACTAGAAAAGGAGCGGCAAGAAAGGAATGGGGAGTTTTTCACTGTAGTCTCTTCCTCTCTCTGATCATACATTTCTCAAGTAGAACTAAATCGGTGCATTTTTTTTCTTTCTTTGAGACAAGGCTTTCCTTGGCATAGATAGTTTCCCCTGAACTGTCTATGTTCTTCCCTGCAGTAAAGTCTGTTTGAGTCACGACAGACGTTTGGGGTTTTTGCACCGAGATAAATATCAAGTTCTTTTTTATATATGTACTAATACTTGAATTGTTGACTCTTTAAATAGCCAGTTCACGGGACATGGAGAGTACAAACCTCACCAGAGCAAATATTCTTTACACACACACACACAGAAACACAAATCAGCGTCACCCAGATGTACTTTTGTGAAGTTACCAGTCCTTGTGCTAATTTATTCCTGAAAAAATATAATTCACCGATCCCTGTGTGAGGGATCAAACCAGCGTGGTTTGAGTAGTTAAAGTAAGAGCCTACTTAACAATGAAAAATCTTCTTCAGTCATTGAATTAGACTGTTAGCAAGATGGCAACATGTAGATGAAACATAATTTTTTCTGGCTGAAAGGCCAGAGAGGTGGAAAGGCAAGTACAGGTGTTTTTATAGTCCCTTTGGGAGCTGTGAGGCAGATGATGTTCCCAAGTTGGATGTTTTTGAAAAAAGAGTCTCTAGTTCACTTTGGCTGCCCTTTAGCTTTGTGACGAGCTGTTCTTTGTGCTCCCCGGGCTAAAAGGATGAATAGTGCAGAAGCTGTTCTGCAGTTATTAGTATGAATATTTAAATGCATTTCTTTTGGCCAGGCTAATGTTCTTCTGGTCTGTGTTTGAGCAACCAAATTTTTCCTTGCATGTACATTTCAAAACTTTTAGAAAAGATATTTTTCTTTTCAAAGTGCATGGCCAGAGCGAAGCTGGGAGTTGTACAATGTACAATACATATCCCACTGGGTATAACTCTTGGCCAGTCACTTAATCATCAAATCTGTCTTTTACTTACCTGTATAATAGGAGAATTATTTGATAATGTAGATTTGCAGATGAAATATGTAGAAATACTGATTTTATTACAGTATTGGGATGCATTTATGTCTCAACTTGTGTATTCATCATTTGAGTTTGTTGATGCTGTGCCGTGGCCTTGGAAATAAACTGGTCCTTATGCAATATTTATTGCCTACATTAAATTACCATCTCCAGAAATTCTTCTTTTAAGTTGCTTTCAAGAGAGTTTTACTCAGTGCAAGTATTCGCAAACATTTTTCTTTATATATATGTTCCTATATTTTACACCATGTATTTTATTCCCCCCCTCCTTTTTTTTTTTTTGGAAGTAAAATGGTGGTTTTTACTGGTTTCTTTTTCCCTTTTCATATTTAGCAGAGCTAGAGTTGTCATCTCCATCTTTCTCATGTTGTCTGATATTAACTAGCTTTCTTTCATTAACTGGTGTTTCTCTCCCATAAATATTTTCGTAATTCCTTTGCATCATCCAGCATTTCATTCATTAGCCTGAAGGAAGCATGAACTCTATTTTAGTATTCTTGAAAAATTAAGTTTCAAAGTGGGTTAGGGCAGGCAGGACAACATTGAGCTTTTCCCAGCACCTTTTAGAAGTGGGGAGTTATTATTCTGTGCTGCAGATGGAGGGGAGAAACAGCATACAATTACATACGTAGAATTACAGGCAGCTTGGGATGGATCAGGACACTGAAGAAGGATTGCCAGGGTACAGAAAAGTCTCTTTGAACCATCCGTGCTTTCTCAGGCTGCTCAAGTACTAATTGCCCATGTCTGCAAAAATGCAGTTTTAAGAACCAGTAGATTAAATCTTAACACTGCTCTTTCTTATCTACACTTTTTTTGAAATGCCATAAATTTATCGTTTACTATACTTCTAAAGCCATAAATGATTTGTTCCATACCATTCACCTGTAAGTGAATGTGGCAACTGAAAGATCTTTATGTTGAATTGCAAGTGAAAATGTAGGTGGATGGCAGAGTGTGAATAATGAAGATAATATGGTAAATATTGATCTCACTAACAAAATTTCCCTGAAGGTGCTTCGGGTGCTTTTGGGTTGATAGCGTGCAAGTTATCAATCAGATAAATAGCTTGGTTTTTTTGTGTTTGCACTGAAGTAATGCATTTTATTAAATTATAACTTGAAGTAAAATGAAGGATACTGGTGTGGGTGGATGCTGTTTCTTGCTTGCAGCTCATACTATTTGATGCTGTTTTCCTGGCAGATTGGAGAGAAACTAGGTCAGCCTGTAGGTTCTCATACAACCAGGACTCGTATGGGAGACGGTCAAGGAGCACTTGAACGGTATATTAGATACTCCTAAAAAAGTCTTTCCATGACTCACCAGCATGGTGGTTCTCTGCCGAGAACAGATCTGTGTCACACATAGCTAATGCTTCTAAAGACCTTGCCTGTAGATGTCATAAACCCCGTGTCCTTGAGAATTTAGTGTCACTTCATGGTGCTTCTTGTAAATACGTCTTTGTTATGTGAGATCTACTGGCAGAGCGGTTCCACTGGAAAAGGAAGGTGTTTGTAGTCGTGCTCTGTAATGTTCAGCAGCCGCTTGGTTTCTGCTCAAAGTGACTGGATTTCTTCTATGTCGCGTTGGTACTGTAAGTTTGCAAATTACCATAAAACCATTGTAATTTTATAAGGTTGAGGTCCTGTTCAACTGAAAGTCAATTTCTCATAGATATGGAAACTGAACTATTTTCTGGTCTGTCCAGGTAGATGACTACCGAGTCTGGGAATTTTCAGGCTGGCATTGTTCATAAGGGCTAAAATTCTCCATTAAAATATGTTTAAAGTTCTAAGTAAACAAGTTTAGCATATGTTGCTTATAATATATTGACTTAAATTTTATAAAGTAAGCGTTTAGAAATATTTTTATTATTTTCAGATCTGCTTTGTTTATTCTTATGAAGTGAATCACATTTAATGTGATTTCAATACCATCTTTCATGGGTGTGTAAAAGGAAGAATAGTTTGATGTAACGGGATGAATTCACTAGGAAAAAGTAAATAAAGAAAACCAATACGATACTGAATCACACTGTCTGTAATTGAAAGCAATGAGTTGTTTAGGTAATACTGTGAAGAGCAGGACTGAGTGAGTTAGTTGGGTAAATTATTCTTACTGTTCTGTTTTTGTGCAGGCTGCTGTATTGCTGAAGTCCATATCTAGTCCTCCCAGTCTTCCAGACCGCGTGCTCCATGCTTTGAGACCAGGAGGACCTTGGTGTTCTGAAATGAAGATGGAGGCGGTGGGAAAAGCAGAAGAACTTGTCGATTCGGAAGTTCCGCCAAAGACTTCTGAAAAGCAAGAGACTGCTCCTGATGAAGACGGACCTATAGAACTCGAGACACAAACTCAGAAGGACAACGTGCCCGCTGCAGCAGACTCTGCGGTGCTCTCTTCCATGCCTTGCTTACTGATGGAACTGCGGCGAGACTCCTCGGAGTCTCAGCTAGCATCTACAGAGAGCGATAAGCCAACGGGTGGTCGAGTTTACGAGAGTGACTCTTCTAATCATTGCATGCTTTCCCCTTCTTCCAGTGGGCATTTGGCTGACTCAGATACATTGTCTTCCACAGAAGAGAATGAGCCCTGTCAAGCTGAAGCAGCTGTAGAAGGAGACCCTTCTGCGGTGTCTGGGGCTGCAGTTGGGAGGAAATCCAGGCGATCCAGGTCCGAAAGTGAAACTTCAACAATGGCTGCCAAGAAAAACCGACAGTCTAGTGATAAGCAGAATGGTCGAGTTACCAAGGTAAAAGGTCATCGAAGCCAAAAGCACAAAGAAAGAATTCGGCTGTTAAGACAGAAACGGGAGGCAGCTGCTCGCAAGAAGTACAACCTGCTGCAGGACAGCAGTACCAGTGATAGTGACCTGACGTGTGACTCGAGCACGAGTTCATCAGATGATGATGAAGAGGTTTCAGGGAGCAGCAAGACAATCACTGCAGAGATACCAGGTAGAGGATGTTTTTTAAACTGAACTGTAACGCATCTGACATCGTTTCTCAGCTGTCATGCTAAATTAGATGAGTGACACTTGAGAAAAACCAGGAGAACTGCAGCTCTGTGTAAATTTGAAGACTGCAGTATATTAACAAGGCATGGGCAAATTTTAAAATCTGTTCTGAGGTTTCAGTGCACTTTTGCACACCAACAAAGCATAGAAATGGGAAATTGGAGGAAGGACTATCTTTGAATTCTGGAATTTTCAGATCATTTCCTTTGTAAGCCTATATAAACTCCTGTCAGTGCTGTCAGATCCCATTAGATGGTGATAATCTAATAAATACATTCTTAAGATAAGTGGCCAGCTTTGCTATAATATATTAAGACCACAGCTTGGCAGCTGTGGTAGAAATAACATGGCATACCTCTTGCCCGTGTTACAGTAAGGCCCTGTTCACTACTGCACTTACGCTGTGCTTTCAGCTCTATGTTTCAGTGCATGACAAACCTACTTAGCCTTATTGTAATTTCTTGCAGATTGCAGCTGGTCACCTATTTTAGGACATAAATATGAATTTGTTTACGTAGGTGCCCAAGCTATATCCACACCTAAATTTTCAACATTTTAGACAAAGCAGTTACCGTTTTCCTGTGTCATAAGGATCTAGAATTTCTGTACTTCTAATTTTCTGCCACATCCATGTTAAGATTGGAGGCAGCAAATTATAGGGGCCTTCTCATGATTTTATTAGCAAAAGAAAGATGAATTCTTCAAGTTTTTTGTCTGCTGAGTCTTTGTTATTTTATTAGCCCAAGTGCCGTGGACAGGATTTTGTGTGAATTATTCTTGCAGCATATTATACCATAGAACCGTCATCATATGGCAATCTTCATATGACAATCAAAAATAAAATCACATAAAAATAAACTTTTTGGCTTGCCAATTTTTACTGGGTTACATGCCTTTTTGCCTCTTGTGCTAGAAGGTTTTTTTTGGAGAAAAATATCAGCTTACATAGGGCAAGAACATTTAAAGGAAAACTGCAATAATTAGTCTTAAGTTGCTGAACTAATGTTTGATAGATGAATTATTTAAAATATTTGCAGCAGATTTTACAAATAACTGTGGTTTAACTGACTTGATCATGGTGAATGATCTGTCACCGCGAGAACTGGCATTTTTCCCACATAATGCTAGGAAGCAGGTTGCACAAAGAAGTTAATGTTTATTTTTAGAAAGTCTGGGAAAGGCATAGTCCTCCTGTAATTATTGTGTAGTATACTTTTAATAGAGATCTAAAATTATTTTTACCAATTTAGTAGTTAGTTAAACTTCTAGCTTTCACAGTTTTGTGCCTTTTTATTTACTATATTTACACTTTGCTGGGCAATTAAAGCCTGATTTAAAGCCTGTTGAAGAAGACTATTTCATTGAGTTTTGGGACAGGTTCCTCCCCACCCCTAAAAAAAACCCAAAACACACAATAAATCCCCCAAGTTATATTCTTTTTTTAAGTCATAGAAGTACCTTGTGACCCAGAAAGGCACCACATGGTATTTTTGGATCTGCCTAGATTTCTGACTTCCATTGCAGAGATCTGAAACCACTCAAGGGTACTTTTTCTGTGTCACTAGGCTCTTCTGCATTTGAGCTCTCAGTCTGAACCACGCGATGCTTGCAGGGAAAAGGTCCCATTGTAGTGTACGAAACAATTTGATTATGTAGTGATGATGACACCAAGGCCCAATTTTTACCTGCGATGCAAGATCTGGGAGTGCAAAAACCATCCTGAGGAACAATGACGTTTATTCTTATTTCATAGCACGTATCATCTGCTTGATACTAAATTACGTTTAAGACACGATAACTTTCAGGCTGTCGTTTTGGAATTAGGTGCAATGCGTACCTGCCACATTGTGGTTTTCCTTTAAAACGACTTTGGTTGGTGGGAAACAGCCTCTAAGTACAACAGAAAAATATTCTCTGTAGAGATAAGGACAAGGTTGACCAAAAATGCATCCTGTGCTACTTGTGGGTTAATGAAACGTTGTGGTCTTAACAGATGCAGTGGAGCTGTGAGTCTGAGTAGGACTCCCAGCTCTCCGTCGCAGTGGTAGGTTCGCATGCCATCTGCGATCCCTCTGCTTGGGACTGGCAAAGTCCTTAAATTATTTGTTTTGGACTAAAAAGCCATTTTAGTGCACTTAGCATTACACTGTGAATATCCTCAAAATTTAGGGAATGAACACATAGTTAGAAAATAATACACGGTATCAAAAAGCATTACTGGAAGTTCAGGCCATGGGTGTCCTCTGCACGCAGTCAAAAGCTAACAGAAAACTTCAGATTTCACTTGATACTTGAACTTGAGTGTCAAGAAACCACAACGCACCTGTCAAAAGGACATAAGCCTGCAAAAACTTTTGCCTTCATTTTTGAAAAAGTCTGCCCTCATGGATGCAGAAGAGTTTTACAGGTAGCCTGTGTTCCCCATAGTCTTACTGTATTGGGACTCTTCAGCTGGAATGTTGCTTACTGTCTAAACATAGTTTATTATTGGGAGTGATTTTTTCAAATATCTACTGTCTGAAAAATAGCTTTGCCAACAGAGATGCCCTAAAATTTTTAGTGACAGTTAATTTAATGTGGCCGTCGTGTATGAAGGCTGTAGATACTCTGGCTCTTAAGCTTCTATTGACATATGTAGCGTTAAAGACGACAGTTCGCTTGTGCGTGGTCTGAAAATTATAGTGCCACATTTGGGAACACAGTAGTCTTTCATGTTGTGTAACTAAACCTCTTCCATTTTAATAGTGCAGTTTTTGCCTTTTTTTTTTTCCAAACCGTCCATGTGACTGGTTCCGAAATATATTTGGCTAAATTAGTCAGGTAAGGAAAACATTCAATGAAATACAAAATAATGCCACAAACACACGTAGTGTCGTTAGCTTCATTCTGTGCGTGCACCCAAGTTGTGAACTGAGCAGTTGTATGATAGAGAGCCAGTTCTCTCTGCTGAACTCAAATACAGTGTGGATTAAAATACTGGCAGGCTTGTTTTTCTTCTCAAGAAAGACTGAAGAGTAAAGAGTTGAGATCTTACTGGTGATACTTCAATACAAATATTGTGAGCGAAGCACGATAGATGTTATGTTATTCTGAATGCGTTATATGCTGTTAATTTACACCGGAAAATACAGGTTCAATCTAAACTTCGTGGGTGCTACTGGGAGTCTTTTCACTGAGCTGAGCAGTCATAATCTTGGGCTCTTTAATTCAGGGAATGCCATGATTTTTGAATTATTGCAGATGAGGAGCAATTTCTTATCTTTTAATGATTGAGCCTCTCTGTTGGCATTTAGGATTTTACTATTCTTAAACACCAGATAGCATTCATGGCACAAGAGGGCGATTGTTGAAACCTGAAATAGCTTCTGCTAAACCTGCTGCTGTTGAAAGTTTTCCCTTTAAACAATTTTAAATTTGACCATGCAAATTAACTCTGAATGAAATTGGCATGTCTGGGAATCAGTATTTACTTCTTTGTCAACACTTTCTTTGGAAGAAAGAAAAGGTTTTTTAAAATTCAAATATAATACGAAAATATTAGCATTTCACCACCATTGTGCTTTCTACAACTCAGAAAAATCTGAATTCAAATAGGGTGACTCATGTTTTAGGCTTTCAAGAAATCTGTTAAAAAGTTTGAGTATTGATGTTAAAAAAGGTGTTGCAGCTCACATTTTTAAAAAAGAAAAGGGTTTTTAATATGTAGAAATCCAAAGAGAGGGAAACAATGTGTGTGAGGGACTCTCAGCCAGGTTACTTCCTTCTAAGAATTGTGCAGAGACCTTGGGTGAAGCATCTTGCAAGGGATGAATTTGGTTGAATGAGAATTATATGAGAACAAGGGGAAAATTAAGAGTGATTTCCACCAAGATACTCATTTGGAAATGTCGGGTAGCAAAATGACATGGAGGAATCCACAATGAAGATGGGGCGTATCTTCTTAAATTGTTACATTGTCAGACTTCCTAAATTAAATAACTTTGGATTTGGTTGTTATTTAGACAGTGCTTAATAGATGCCATAAAGAGACAGCATTGGGACATTTCTTTGGTGCTGTTTTGCAGGAGGTGTTGTCTTGAAAATGAGATATGATTCTTGGCCTCTGACCCTTTGTGATTGCCAATTTGTTTGCCTTTTAACTTGGCATAACTTCAAAAACTATAGAGCTGTACGTTTACAGATAGCAAAGGAACCAGATAGATAATATAATGTAATAAATATGCATTTAATGTGATAAAAATGCATTTTTAGGCTTGATTTTCTTTTTAACCCTGAAGGACCACCGGTAAAGAAAAGATTGAATAAGGCTTGTTATAAGGACTGCAAGGGAAGTATTTCAAACATTGATTTGCTGCTTCTGTAAATTGTAGATACATTACGAATGATGCCTTTTAAAAATAGTATTGCAGGGTAATCTGTATTTCAATACATACTCTCTTCAATTTACAAAACAGTTTTGTCGACTTTGACCATGCTAGTGCATTCTTAACTTTAAAAGCCTAGCTAGATTGTCTCACATATCACCGTCAGCAGTTTTTATTTAAATTGCAGCCAAAACTTACTCACCATTACTTAAAGGTGTCTGATCCTAAGTCTGTGGAAATCAGAAAGACTGCTGTTTAGTTACTTGATCTTAGGATAAGATCCCTGACTAAAGACGAATAACCAGAATCATACTGGATATTCAACACTAGGAGTACAGCAACAGAAGAAATATTTTTTTTCAGGGAGGAAAAAGACATTGAATATACAAAAGGAACCACGTTTTAGCAACAAGGTACTATTT
The DNA here is from genome assembly GCA_013397275.1 of Burhinus bistriatus. NCBI lineage: Eukaryota > Metazoa > Chordata > Aves > Charadriiformes > Burhinidae > Burhinus > Burhinus bistriatus. The sequence continues at coordinate 530,435 of VYXH01003753.1, read as the reverse complement.
TACTTAATTACTTTTAGTTAAAATGCAGTCGGAGGGATGTAAATTAGCTGCTGTAAAGTAATTTCTTTTTGAACAGAGGACCTGAATGCTGAATTTCCAGCCTGTCTGATAGGTAAACAGGTGGCAGAGAAGACTTAGAAAGTAGGGGTTTTTAATAGAAGGTTTTTGGCCTCTAACGGGTAGCATTGCTGCTGCTCAGAAATAAGAGAATAATCCTAGGCTTCATTTAGTTGTTACTGGAGGACTTATGTATACCTCATTTAAATAGCTCCTGAAAAGAATATTTTGCTTAAGTAATACTGTAATTTCATGTACACAGTGAAATCCCAATAAAGATTTAGTGCCTTAAGTTTTTATTAGTAAATATTTGCTTAGGTTGTGCAATGATTTCTCTCACTCTTAGGATATTTTCTACTATTCTTAAGCTAGAGGATCCCACAAGTTTCATGTTTACATATTAAATTTTCAGGTTGTGTAGCCGCTTTGTATAGTTTAATGTGATGCTTGTCTTGTTTTGGAATTACCTTGGGTAACGTTTGTGTGTTCGGACAGCATGCACGCATTGTTTATTATTTCTCAAACAGGTACAGAGCCGAGTTTTCTCGGGGTTTTATTGCTTTCTAGAGCACTCCTGAGTGAACTCTAAACATAAAAATATAGATACCACTGCCTTTTCTTATTGATAGAGTCCCATAATGAGGATGGCCTTCTCTTCTTGCTGCTAAAGTTCTTCCTGATAATCCCAAAGCCTGTCACTTTAACCATCTTTTTGGTGGATAGAAGGAAGGAGAACAATTTCCTTCCATCTACTCCCTGTCTGTTTTTTCCCTTGGCTAGAATTAACGCTAGAAATGCTGCCCAGCCGGCGGCTCGTGCCATGGGACTTGGCGTGAGGTTGATCAGCTCCTACGTCTCTTGGGGATTACCCCCGTGATGTAGCTGTGGCCATCAGACCTAACGGAGGGTGCTTCCACCTCGCGTGTTAGCACAGCATTCACCTATCTTCTTGTGTTTGTGTCTTTGCTGTTGTGTATTCTCTTCATCGGTATTTACTGTGTTTTCCAAAATTAGACCAAGAGCTTTGGGCTTGGCTCCTTTAGATGCTGCAATCACTATATCAGCTTTTATCTCTGTTATCTTGTGTACAATTTTGTCTGTGTTTAACCGTCCACTATAAAAGGGTTCAAGGATGTAAGTAAAATATGCATAATTATTCAGGTTGATCAGTTAAACAGTAATATTTTGGATCACAGCTTAACAGAACGCAACATTATTGTGTAATGTTTTTGACACCTTCAGTTGAATTCAAAACAGAAATTGCAAGGGAATTGGACTAATTAGGTTTATTTATTAAACAAAAAGACCTTTGTGACAGAATTGTCTGAGAATTCTAGAATAAAAATTATTTTGAAGCCAGAATTCCTTTTACAACCTCAGTTGAGTGCAAAATGTTATTTTTTTTGATGGTAATGCTGTTGGTTAATGTTTGCTAATTCCTCCCCCGTTGTCGTATCCAAGGGACGCAATTAGAAAAGTTTGTTTTCCTGAGTTAACATGCCTTAATAAACAATATTATGTTCTTACTTAATGATGTCTTATCAAATGGCCTCAATGTCTTTAAAGCTGGCTTCAGTCGTGCTGGGGCATCTGGAGGAGCGACCAGGGAAATTCCAGGATTGCTTGACAGGGGCACCGTGTGGGATAGGAACTGCATAGGCAATGTCCTGGAAGAGGCCATGAACTGCTTTGCCGAGATGCAGAGGCAGACAGAGGAGAAATTTCGCATGTGGATAGAAAAGCTAACCCGTCTTGACACGGATGAAGAAAGCAAGCAACAACTGGAGCCCAGGGAACCTAAAATTCAACTAGTTGGCCAAAGAATCCCCCCTACCACCCAGTCAGGGGCTTTCATACAGATGCCTGATAGCCAAGTACTTCCACAGCAGTCGTTTAATTCTTACGGGGGCTATCCAAATGTCGATGCTACGCTAGAATTTCCAGCGACTTTAAATAACAATTTTCCACCTATCTTTCCAGAGAATGGGAATATTGCAGAGCCTGATCTGAACCAATCATAAACTTAAGGAAAAAAAAAAGAAATCCAATCTTTGCAATCTTGATGTTACTTTGGATTATGCTAAAACCAAGGTTTGCTTTTCTCTTCGTATATGTTTGTTTTGTTTTTCTCTTTTGGGTTTTATTACCATGGTATCATTTTTTTTAATTTATGGAGAATATATATGTAGTTTAAAAAACCCCCACGGCATACCCATGTGCATGTGCGAGCACACACATACAAACACCTTTAAAGGTGCGTGGGGGAACCACCCTAAGCTTTCGTCACCAAACTTGGGAAAATGTAATTTAGAATCCTTGTTCAGATACCCTAAAATCAGTAGAGCAATGTTTGTTACAATAAGAGCATTCTGAGTATTCATCCAAATGCTCTTTTTGCATGTTAAGACATTTATATAAGGAAATAAGTTTTATATTTAAAGATGTAAAGTACTCTAGAGAACCAGACTAGATACAGACCCATAACATTTCCTTAACTATCTATTTGCTCCCAAGTTGTGCAGCTTGAACGTGCCACACATATGAGGTTTTTTCTTCTTCCTTTTTAGGCAGAAGTAATAAAGAAACTTACCCTAAAGATTTAGCTATATATAACGAATGTGCACAACTGATTTTTTTTTTTTTTGTCTCCCATTTAGTAGTTCATTTTCTGTCCAGAGCTTTTTATTAATGTCACTGCTGTGTTGCACATGGCATATTTATGGAAGCAGCTGTCTTACATTGTGTGCACAAATACGCACATGTATACATATATATATATGTGTGTGTGTGTTCGGTTTGGGTGGAAGTCATCTCCTCTAATTTTAGGTGTCTAATTTGCCGTTCTGTGGGTCGTCTTCTGAGTCAATGGGAAGAGAGAAGCACCTACAGAGGATGCCTCCTGGCAATGTCTCTTTCTCTTCCATTAGTTGTCTAAACCTCCCTTATAAACGGTTTAGAATAGACAACTTTTGGCTAAAGTTAGGTGAGATGAATCACACCCAACTGCACGTGCATGCATGACCTGTGCAGACAAAGCCCTGCTGCTTCCTTTTGTATATACGATCAAACCGCATCCTTCATGCTGGAATAAAAATAGTCGTGTCAGTCCGAAGATAAGCGGCCGTCGGTGGATGGATTGAGCCTTGGCAGAGGAATTTAAAGGAAGGTTTGACAGACAGATTAGTAAACACTGTGGTGGTCTGAAAGTATGGGTTGCTGGTCTGGGTCAGCCAGCAAGAGCTGCTTCTGAGCCACGTTTGAATGCCACTGAAATCGTTATTTACTTGTGATGGGGAACGCCAGAACGTTAGTTTCATTTAAATAATACAATAACTTGCTATCGTGTGGATTTTTTTATACTGATAGTTATCCTGAATAGGCAGGCTTGAAACTGTGATGTTTAAAGTAGGATTAATTTAAACTATATATTAGAAATCTCTATTTAATTCTTACTGTTATCACTACGCACAGGGATTTTTTGGTCACCTCTCCATTAAGGCCTTTCTTCATGTGAAGTAACTTCTCCGTAGCTACCAAAAATGCATATTTATCATCAGTTAGAACTTGCTAAAAGTTTCTAATTCAAATTAATATTCTAATAATGGAAATTAAAAGTCTTTGCATAGGCATGGTTTAAGTAAAGAGAACACTATAGGTCTCCTTTAGCTCTGTTATTTTGCATTTTAAACCAGAGTCACTTTTTTTTTTCCTAATTATTTTAGTGTAATTCCTTTTCTTCCTGTTGGAAATAATCACTATCTTCTGTAAGTCTGATTTTATTTATTTTTTTTTTCCCTCCCTGAAGTCAGTGGGAGTTTTTCCATCAATTTATAGGGGGGTTTGGATCAAACCTGTGACAGGAACTCAAGAAATGCTTTTTGTTATCAGTATAATACTCACACTGGTGTGTTAACATTATTCTTGGCCCAGACTTAATTTTTTTTTTTTTTAAAGTATGTGATGCCTTCATTAAAACAAAAAAAGGGGTTTAGAGAGCTGTGTTATTTTCAGAGTAACTGTTTGAAAGACTATGCAGGAGATAATTTTTAACTACTGGAATACATTCTTTACAGAATCACCTTCATGCATACTTTTGATACAAAGATTTTGATATGAACTTGTAAGAAAACTCCCCCGTCTGACATTGTGTGCATTTTTAACTTAACTATAGGTAAAAGTTAAGTGAGTTATTTTGTGTTTGATTGCCATTTAATAAACTTGTCCTCATCTGTTTAAAATTTAAGATCCTTCAGGGAAGATCATTTGCTGATACAAACAAAATTCAGATCCTTCTGGTGTTGATAGATTTGATATAGAGATATGTATACACACACACCTTCACGATGATGATGATAAGAGCAGCATATTTTAAAGCATGACAAGTCTTCCCGTGCATGCAGAAGCAGCTTTTTGCAGTGACTGGTTTCTTTTAATGTGTAAGAGTCACTTAACTCGGTATGTCTGTAAGCATGCCCTTAACATTTTTTATAAAGTAGGATATCTCTGGAGCAATTAGGTATTTCAAAACGAATTGTGTAAGGAGATCAGTTGAACTTACTCATCTCTCAGACTGAAAGAGACTTTTACGCACTGATCTCATAAATGGATGAAAATTTTGTTAGGGATGTAGCCAGTGAAATTTCTGCCAACTTTCAATGTCTTGGTTAGATAATCTCTTAAAAAAAAAAAAAAAAAAAAAAAAAAAATCAGTGTATTAATAGATAAAAAATTGGATTTGGTTACTATAGGTAAAAATGAAAAACTGTCAAATATGTTTATCCATTTATGTTAATTAGTGTTTTCAATGCAAGTAGCTGTGAATGTGGAAGAACAAGCAGAGGATTATAGCAGTTGAGCGTACAGACGTTAAAGCTGCGCTCTTTCTAGGCTAAAATCATTCCAAGGCACCCAGAAGACTGAGGGAATAGTTCATATTAGATGTAATTTTAACTTAATTTCCCCACCAAAGCTACCTAGTGTTAACAACACCTGGGCAAGACCAGTGGTTGTCAATGGTTTTGCAAATGGGAAGTATTATTTTGTTGGGTCGCTCTTTTCACTTGCCTCAACACTGGAGCCAGATCTTCAGCCGTCATAAATCAGCTCCTTTGAAATGAATTGATTTACGCCGTTGAACATCTGGTCCATTGGCTCGTTTTCCATGTGAAGAAGTAGGTTTGTCCTTCGAGGAGCTGAGAGGGGGAACCCCACCTTTCTGTTGTTCAGGTGCAGTAGAACCTGCCTGCCGAAGGATTTGGCAGGGCTGGGCAATTAGAACAGGAGCATCTCTCTTCTTGCTTTGTGTTGTGAATTTGAAAGATGCAGAGCACTGAAGAAACCAACCTTCAGATACCAATGGTAGCGCGGAGTCTGTATTTTAAATGTGTGCATGACAGCCTTTGGCATCTCTTGGGGAGAACAGATTCCTAAGACATAATTTCAGATTTTTTTATTATTATTATTTTTCCCCCTCTCCTGGAAATATTTTTGCTATATTATATGGCTGAAATGAAATTTGTCATGGTTTCCATTATAAGCTCTTATTTTCAAAGGGCTTTGACTAGAAACTTTCAGGGAGTTAAAATTTCTTCAGCTGAAATTTTAACATGAATTTTAATCTCATCCATTCCGTACTTCATTAAAACATCTAGCCTTATTTAAGACTACTTTAAGGTTATCAGAAGGAAACTCTTCCACTCTGCAACCCAGAGTTAGTTTTTGAATGTATGTTTGTGCTCGCATCTCAACAAATTTCTTCAAAACCACCAAATTCAACAAGTAGAGGAGAAATCGGTAGGAGTTTTGCACAGACGTGGAGAATCGCAGATGGTAATTTAGAGTTACTGCCCTGGGCTTTTTATATACTTCAGAACGGAATAAATAAACATTTTAGTTTCTTTAAAGAATTTTACTTATCTTATGGTTTGAAAGAGAAACTGCATCAAGTCAGATCAGCTGGTGGAAACCGGTGTCATTCCAGGGAAGGTGGTGCTGGTTTAAACCCAACTGGTTTATTCAAGTTTCTATGTTGCCATTTTTAATATCGAACACCCGGGGGACTGCAGAGTCGGGATTGAGTAGCAGGTGAAACACAGCTATTTGTTAGCATTTTTTGTGCAAGTGCAAAAGAAATAAGTCTTTATATCAAGGCTCAAGGTAAATGTCACTAAATGTCAAACTGACAATTCGGTAAATGAAAAATTAAAGGCTCTGCTCCTAGAATTGGACCCTCTCTAGGACTCCTTGGAAGTCCAGGGGCTTTATTTAGCGGGCAGTGGTTTTTGCGGGCTGGGCTGCAGGTTCTTCCCCAGGCGTTTGTGCTGCTTCCCTCCCTCGAGTGGGGTTTGGCAAGGGAGGTCTCTAGGGAATTCCACCCTTCACACATCACTTTAGCTGCGGGTTTGGGGTTTTGCTTCACGTGCTTCTAAAAAAGAAAATTTAAAAAAAAAAATCTGAATTTTCAGGCTTTATTTAGGGGAAAAAAAATTAAAAATATTAAAATTATTTACAAGAAATTCGAGCAAAGGCAGTGAAACTTTAGTCAGTGTTTCTATTGAAAAAAAAATAACAGTGGGGGGAAATAAAAGCAAAATCTTAAACCTTTTAGATATACTGCTCTTCAGTGTTATTTTTAACAGTATTAAGACAAAATAATTCAGGCAGAAATATACATCTATTTTTTTAAGTTCACAGTGTCTTTTAGTGTTTTTGCATTTTATCTGAGCTGCTAGAGTTAAGACTGGAGGACCACTCTTAACTTCAATGAAACGGGATTATATTTGGCAGTTATTTTACAAATTGAAACGTATTTATTATCACTGATTTCTCTTGTTAATATATTTTGTCTATTCCTGTATCCACATACTGTAAATATCTTTTTTTTTTTTAATTAATATTTCAAGGGCATTAAGAAATGAAATCCTAGCCCTATTAAAACCAGGAGAAAATTGCTACTAATTTCAATGGGGCTAGCATTTCACCTCGGTAGAAATTGAACTTATTCTGCAGTTTTTGGTCACAGAATCCTTTAGCTGACTTTAAGGGGGGGGGAGGTCTTTGCCTGATGAGGGCGTGTAAATCAGGGCAGCTGAGTAGATGTTTTTAAAATAATCAAGGTCTGCGCTGTGACCGCTGCAGCCACATTTGGCAGCATTAGAACAAATCCGCTGCGTAATTTGTACTGCGGAAGCTCAAATCTTCAGGCTGATTGATAGAGATGGACAGTACCTTGCAAAACACGAAGCTAGGAACCGGGTCTTTCTCGCAAATTTTATTCGTCTTGTAGTGTTAGATCAGCAAAAGGGAAGGCACATGGAAAATCGGCTTATTAGGTTAGATGCGATTTCAAAATCTCGCAGGCTGATTGAGCAGGGGGTTAGTCTGGGCCAGCAAAAGTTTTGTATCAAGGCTGAACAGGTCCTTCTGCGGGAAGGTGCCGTGTTTACCTGCAAAAATGTGATGTTTTCTGGAGGGATGCGTATGGGGTGTGCGGTTGCCTGCCTTTTCCTAATGTAAATTGTCTTTACACAGGGGTTATTTATTATTTTTTTTGAACTGTCATCGCTATGTAAGAGTAGGGTGTGATGGTTTCCACCACCCCCCTGATTCGTTTTTGCCAGTAAAACTGGGGAAGAGATCTGGCTAATATATCTGCTTCCATAATTAATGACTCATTAGGTGACATCAGGGAAAATAAATCCTCTCATGAGCTATAAAGTGCACACCACTTCCTGATATTCTCAATACACAGCTATGTTCCATGTGCCTTTGCTTAACGCACAACGAAAAAGACTTTATTATACATTTATGTATGATTTGGTAAAACAAATCCAAGGTATTTTCCATCTAGTTATCAAAAAGCCTGAAAGAGTGAATGTCGATCAGCAAGGCTTGAATTTCTGAGATCTCTTTTGATGTGATAGATTAAAAATGATTCAGTCTGAGAACACATATTCATTTGGTCATGTTGTTTTGATTTTATTATTACGGTAAAAAAAAACAACCAACCACAAAAGCTTTACTGTGTGAAATGAAGGAAAATGTGGGGAAAGTGGGTTCATCGGTAACTTTCTGTTCACTTTATGATTTTAGAGAGAATGTTGTTACACTACTATTGTTTTTTTATTGTATTTACAATGTATTCTTTGCCTAACCCTGTAAATTTTGAAATGTAACTACTGTAACCTGGAATAAATAAATAAATATAAATAGTAATGAAGTGTTTCATGTTGCTAAACAACATAAAAAAAGCACAGATCTCCTGCCCCCCCATCCCCCTTTGGGAATTGCTTTAGGGTTCACCTAGTTTATGCCATTTGAACTGCACATGGTTTATGAAACCGCAGCTCTGGATCAGGTTTTAGATAATACCAGGTTTGTATTGAGTATCTAAAACAAAGACTATTGCTTCAGCCTTTAGTCTTGTATATGAAGCCTTTCTGTTTGGATCAAAGTTACTGATGTAAAACTCTTTTGGCAAGCAGCTTAAGGTGAATCCTCTAGTTTTTGGCACACAAAATATGATTATTTTGACTAGTGTAATGATCAGCTGATTTTAAAATTAATGTAGGTATTAAAGTCCATTCTGTGTTTTGCTTAATCTTGAAGTAAATGCAGTTATCTCTTAAATTTACGTGTCGAGTGTGAATGAGGGCAGTCTTAGATCTTTTATTGTTTTAAAATGTCTCAGTATTCGCTTTCGTTGTATAAAAATAAATGCAGTTTCGCTTGGAGTACTGGGATGGAGACAAAGCAGTGCCTGTATTCCCAGGGAGGGTGCAGCGGCGAGGCTGGGAGAAGCCCTGTCTCCTTGGGCTCGCGCGTACCTGGCTGCCTCTGTGTTGCCTTTTTAGCTTTTGCACGTTTCACGACAGCATTCCTAAACGCTATTTTAAAACTCCTCAATAATTTGCCGGTTAAAAATAGCTCGGTAATTTGAGGAGAGGGTTGTTTTCAGCAAAGCTGAGCTCCTCTGCTTTGTTAGCCTTGAGCAAATCTCTGCTTGCCTCAGTTTCCCCCATAGGCACAAGGAGGTTAATGACCACCTTGGAGCTCTTTGAGATCCATTAATGGAAAGCTTTTTGTAAGAATAAAATGCTGTAATTATTCTTGCTATTATTATTGGACCGGTTCTGTATGTTTTAAAGCTTAGGGTGATGTTCACACCAAAGTAAGGCTCCATGTCTCCTCATTGCAAAGACGCTGATGACTCCAGAGGGCGATTCAGCCCACCGAAATTAGGCTTTTAATTTTGAAATTATTTCAATCAGGATAGTCCTCTGGAGATTTCAGTCTTTTTCCACTACTCGTAGGGCAAAATCTAGCCAAGTTTAAGTCCCATCCTTAAGGCTGGAAATTCATTTTGGTGAACTTCAGCAGGGTAGAAGTTAGGTGCCTTGTCAAAGGTAGGTTGTCTCGGTGCTTTCTGTTTGCTGGGGAAGGAGGGGAGATGATGATGCTCCAGGCTGCAATTTCCAGGCTGAGATTACCTGACCCTAAAGTTCCTCTTTCTGGCTACAGTGGGAAGAGACTTTAGGAGATCATCTTGGCCCTCCATGCCTAAACTTAAAGCTAAAGAGAAATAATGACTTGAAGGACTCAATTCCCCATCCAGGTTCTGCTAGCTAATATCTTCTGTTTCCTATGATAAAGTACTGCTGTGCAGCGATACCCTGCTGTTGCAGCCCAAAGGTACGGTGCTTTCATATAGGATCGCTGCTTTTAACCTCCAGCTGAAATTTTACGCTTGATTCCCCCTTTTTGCTCATGCTGCCGTTGTAATGAATCAAGGGATAAGAGGAGCGTGGATCTTACACCGCAGTTCAGACCACTGAATGTTGAATGTGGCTCTCTGAAAAGCGCGGGAGGGGCTGGCAGATAAGAAATTGTTGAATTTTCAACGTTGCAAGCTTAAAGTGAAAATTGATATGTATAGACCTGGATTTTTGTGCATGTGGCTTGTGATTCAGTTGTCCTGAACGGAATTAATTTTGATGAGCTGTGTAAATTAAGGGAGAATTGGACACTTGGAAACGCTGTCCCCATGATGACCTCTGAATTCTTTAAAAAAAATTAAATAAAAAAGCAGTCTTTCCCTCCCCCCTGTTAACGTTAAATGTCAACAGCTGTATTTTGCTGCTGGTACTTATTAACTTTCAGCCTTGTCTTTTTCAAGCATTTATTGCTTTAGAAATGAATTAAAGCTTATCACCAGGGAAATGTAAGTCTTCCAGCTACCTTGGCTTCTCAAAAGATGTGATTTTTTTTTTCTTAAATAGATTGTTTAAATTACTGACCAGGGAACCTCCTAATTGTGCTACATTAAATTTTGGTTCTGGCATGGTTTGTTTTGGTGTCTGTTTTGCAATCTGTTGAAATCCTGTTACAGTCGGTAATGCCGAGGAGTGGCTCTGTTGTAAAGAAAAGATGCTAAATTACAACGATGGTTGTAGTTAATCCTTTTACCTTTTCAACCTGAAAGCATTTTTTCAGTCCTTATTTCCTAGCTGAAGCCGGTTGTCCTTATTTCTTGGTACCACGCATTCACTTTGCATCACGTCATCGGATGATCCTGTAGTTGGCCAGAGAAGTATTATTTATTTCCAAATTTAACCCCCCCTCTCCCGTCCTTGTAGCACTGAAAAGGAAACAGGCTTTAGGGAATGAAGACTTTTCAGAGGATTTTTTTGTATATGCCTTCACTGCAACTGTTACCTAGTTGTAGTTGTCTACAACTTATATATAGCGGTTTTGTTTTGGGGTTTTTTTGTTTGGTTTCGTTGGTTTTTTTTGGTTTTTTTTGTTGTGGTTTTTTTTTTTTTTTTAACCACACCTAGACATTTATTGCTTATTTCTTCTTTTNTGTTTTTTTGTTTGTTTTCGTTGGTTTTTTGTTTTTTTTTTTTTTGTGTTTTTTTTTTTTTTTAACCACACCTAGACATTTATTGCTTATTTCTTCTTTTATATATGCTGGGAATCCTAGGATTTGTTGTGGCACGTTGGCCATTATTTTGGCCTTGTTGGTCATTTGCTGGTGATAGGTATGGATAACCCTGGTGGCAGGGGCCCTTTCGTTTCCAAATCTGATCCTGAAAGGCAAGGCTGAGAAAAGCAAAAAGATCTCTGCTGTGATTGCTGTGTAAATAGGCAGCTTGTTTTTTCCAGCTTGTTAAATCGGTGGCTGTTACACTGACAAATGTAATTACAGTGTGTAAATTATATTGTAAATATTTTTGTCTGTTTGCTGTATACTAAATTTAAGCTAAGTTATAAGGTGTGCTGTTTGGAAGTGTGGAAGATACAAGAGTGGAGCTACAGATAACAAGTTTATGCTTGTATTTCCTACTGATGAAGACTTTCACACAAGTTATTTCTATGGGTAGGTGATGAGAATATCACTCTGCATGTATATACATTTATTATACATTTTTGCATGATTATACATGTAGGAGTGGTACAATTTTGACTTGAGACTATTGGTGCCTTTTGTCCAAATATAATTTTACTTGTGTAGACACGTCTATCTAAAATCAAATTTTGCTTCTGCTTTTGGAGACCTTAGTAAGAAGCAAGAGAAACAAAGACCTGAAGGACCAGTACATAGCTCCTGAAATTTTAGATAACCTATTGAAGAAATGGTCAAATAGTCAATATTGTACTTGACCCTCGTATCTTCTGCACTCGACTGTTTATTTTTATAGATCACATTATATATGTTCACGCTGAACTCTGATGATAAGACTGAAAGAAAACATGCCTTCATGATTCAGTCCCGTCGTAACTTCTGCATGTAATTTAATCATCGGCTTTCACAAATAATTAACTGAACATCAGCCAGCTTAATTTTGAACTTGGTATTCCATTATTTTGTAATTGCCTTTTAAAGAGACAAAGATTGCCTCTCAGTTAATTATCAGGACTTCTTTTCCAGTCATCATCATCAGCGTTTCATGTTGCGAACAGTTTGGTCTTTAATACATTGGCATTTAACTACCCATTTATTTTTGTCGGGTCTGTTTTAAGTTTGTAATATAACATTGTTTTATGAAATCATTGTTTTGGAGGCAGGTCTGATCGGAAATATTTCGTGGATTTCTTCATACCTTGTTGCAAAACTGATCTTTAGTACGACTTAAGCAATATGGTCGCTCTTTAATGAAGTGTGTTGCTAATCACAAAATAGGCATTTCTTAAAATAGTGGGTTGAATTATGTTTCAGGGACCAAGTCACAAAAAAAAAACCCAAAACCAAAAGCAAAAAAACCCCACCCTAAAAACCTCAGTAGAAACAACTTTTCAGAGAACTAAATTTGAAACTTGTAGTTCATCGTGTTCTGTCTTCAGTGGCCACTTAACACTCCTGAAAGAAGCCAGTCTTTCCTGAAAAGTCTTTTCATTTTATTCTTTGTGACTTCTAAAGATTTCTTCAGTCACTTTGTAATTCTGAAGGTCCTACCTTCCTAAACACATTATTAGCTTATCGTTATTTTACATTATCCCATAGAAATTATACCCTCTCTGTATCATTCCCGTAACAAAAAAAGTCCTGCAGACACTCAACTGCTGGAATTTCCTCGGAGTTAAAGAACTGCAGCTGAGCTTTACCCCTCCTGGTTTTCCATCTCATACTCGGGTTTGTGGATGGAAGTCTTGGCCCAAAGTAAGTTTTGATTCTGCCATGTGGGGAGTGGGAGCTCCAACCGCTTTCGTCCCCTCCGAGTCGATAAGCTATAGCTGAGACGAGGCGTTTTAGTTAAAACGTGCATCCTTTCAGGATTACAGTGTTTATCCGTTCTCTCTTCGCTTCCACATTAATCCTTGTCTTGAATATGACTTTTTTCCGTGCCTCTTCTGTTTCTAGCATGCTCTCCAATTATAAATGAGTTTCATTCCTCACAAAGAAAATAGTCCTTTCTAACTAAATAGACCAAAACCAGCTTTTTGTTATTCCTCAAGAATACATTTTGGAATCACTTAAGCAATTTTCTCTCTCTCTTTCCCCCTTCACTTTGGTAGCCAAAAATGCATATGGTGATCATATTGAATTAAAAGCGTATCTACCCTGCACGTCATAGTTTTGTTTCTTGTTATTCTCGATCTTAAAAAAACACCGCCAAAAAACATTGCCATTTTGAAAGGTTCCCCTGTCCTTGACAGGTAAATGTTATGTAAAAAGAGTTGCCTAATGTTAAATTTATTGTCACTGGATCAGTTATATCAGAAAGTTAGTTTTATTTAATCAACCCTAAAGTAATGCAAGCTGTCACTTGAGTTTTGTAAAATTCTCTAGTTAAATATCCTGTCTTGCCAAATTTAATGTCCTGTAACTTACTATTTTTTATTTTAAACTGAAGGTTTTATCCTTTTAACATTGTAAATGTGACGTTGTCAGATATGGAGATGTTTATGTGTTAATGTAAAAGTAATACACAAGTAACTGATACATTGATAAACGTGCTTTTCTTACATTTGTGTTTTCTGTGTATGCAAAGGTTAAAATGTCTCTGTAATCTCCGACAATGTTCATTAACTCCAGTGTAATAATTAATATAATTTATAGTTCTTCAAGAGCTTCATGTAGGAGATTGCGTTAATCCTTAAACAAATTATTTGTACTTCTAAAGGTGTCTTTCACGGTATGCTGACCTCTAATACGCCTTGCTTTTCTCTCCTTCTGCAGATGGACCTCCAGTTGTAGCTCATTATGATATATCGGACACAAACTCAGACCCAGAAGTGGTAAATGTGGACAATCTGTTGGCGGCCGCAGTAGTTCAAGAGCACAATAATTCTTTAGGAAAACAAGACTCGGGATCTACCTGGAGAACCAGAGGGCTGCTAGATGAACTGAGTGCTGATACAGGTTTGTTTAAATTCTCTTCCTCTGACGTTTGTTCCAGCATCTCAGTTGATGTCTTTGCCTTTCTTGCTTTCAGTATTTTTGTAGTTTATACAGCTTTAAAAGCTCCCTGTGTGGATTTTGCAATAAAGCAGTACAGATGCTTATTAGAAAGGTCTGACACATTCCAAAATAGAACTGATAAAAATTGACAAAGATTCCTGCAATGTATTTTTGACACTAATTTTCTCAATTATTTTTTCTCCTTCTTTTCCCTCTAATTACTTCTTGGAATTTAGGTCTGTGGTTTTGGTGTTGTTTTTTTTAAAATGAAAGTGAGCTAAGCTTGTTACTGAATGGTTGATTATGACGACCCATGCCACCAGCTAGTAAACCCATCATAATCTCATTTCAAGTATTGTTAATTGTCTGTGTCTGTCTTTTTTGTTTGTCTCTTTATTTCTTTAAACCACAAGCATTAATTATTCCCATATTCCATCTGCATTTCTAACGTACCTTAGAAAATTGGACGGAGCAGCAGCAGATAAAGATGAAGGGTGAAAAGGTGCTGGTAAGTGGGCTTAGCATCAAGAGGTGGCAAAGAAATTTCCTTCAAGAGAGCAAGAGCAGGAATATTGTCGAAGGATTCAGAGAAGTTCACGTAGCTTATAAAAATTGTTCAGCTTCACCAACTGCTTTAACAAGAGAGTTAAAAAACAATGTGAAATGCGGCTGTGTTTTGGATGCAGAGAGCTAACGGAATATTTCCTATTGACTTCATCCTGTAGCCTTGTGTGCCAACATATTGCCTTCCTTTCCACTCCTGTTTTTTAATACCCATGTTCAGATGTTTAGCCGCGTAAGACACGGAGTGGTGGAGCACAGCAGGTTTTTGTTTCATGCTGTGTTTTCCAAACGTCAGCCTGCCAAAGGGCAGCTACGTTGGAAGTCTCCTGGTAGCTCCGAGCCACTTCTCAATGTTTAGAAGGCTAAAAGAAATACAAGTACGTGGCAGATTTTGGAAGAAATGTTCCACTATTATAGGGTGGACAAGTTGAATATGAGAATCTCTGTTGCATTATTTTCACTCTGGTGTGTGGCTGGCTGTTGTTCCAGCCTTTTTGAAGCTAGCTGGTGTTTTCCAAGCTCACTGGTATTGTTTGCAGGATAACAGCTGACTGATAGTTAGCTCTTTAACCCCTAACAAGCCCGGTCCTTTATAAAAAGTGATTCATTAAATGATTAGAACAGCTGAAATTAACTTTCTTATATAGCACTAATGGATTGGTACTTCAAAGGAGTGTAAGGAAATAAAAAGGAATGTTTCTTACCAAGTTTTCTTCCACTTTCCGCTTACGAGTGCAAGGCTGTGATGAAGGTAGAAATTTGTCTTCCTTCCTCCACCTATATCCAAGGGGACTTGCAGGGAAGAGGTTACCAGGTAAAAGAAAACTAGAAAACATCAAGAAACTTCTTGATCCCTGACCCTATGGGAACATGTCCAGACAAATTTGCTCCTGGTGCTATGGCCATTTCAACGTCTGAAAGGATGAATCTCTTTTTCTTCCCGCGTACACCTTGCCCCACAGCCCTGTAGGCTCCGTACGCCTCTGACTGCACATTTGGCAGTACTGGCCTTTTCTTACCGTGCCTAGGATTGCGCATCTGAAAAACAGAGTTTTCAAATCTTACATCTTGTTCCCAAATTTAATCTTCAGCTGGTATCTAGTGTAACAGACATTAAATGATGCGTTCCCATGGGAAAATAACAACATCAGCTTTTATCTAAGGGAAAAATCTTACTAGGACGCACTATCACATCATTTCGCATGGGCAAATATTTGGGGCTGTTTTGCAAGCCCTGATGTTGTAGGGCAAACAAAACATCTCCTGTGGGTGTCATCCTGATGTTCGTGCAAAGAAATTAACAGCCCAGGCATGTTATTAGGCATGAAATTTGTATGGCCAGAGGCTGTAAATCTATCTGTGTGCTATAATCCTGATTTACACTCAGCTACTGTTGCAATATTTGCTCTGCTAATCACGGTTTCTCTACTGCTAATTACCTTTTTGTTGTCTGAACTTAAAGCTATGGTAATATGCTGCGCTTTTGGGGCTCTCACTTGTGCATCTGGGCATTCATTTTGGGGCTATTTAAGAGCTGGCCTGCTTTGCCCCTCTGCCAGACATTACCCTGTCTTAGCAAAAGGTGCAGAATGGTGGTTGCACCAGGGGAGGTTTCGATTGGATATTAGGAAAAATTTCTTCACCAAAAGGCTCGTCAAGCATTGGAACAGGCTGCCCAGGGAGGTGGTGGAATCGCCATCCCTGGAGGTGTTTAAAAGTCGGGCAGACGTGGTGCTGAGGGACATGGTTTAGTGGTGGACTCCGCAGTGCTAGGTTAACGGTTGGACACCGTGACCTTAAAGGTCCCTTCCAACTAAAACAATTTTCTGATTCTACGATTCTACATGATAAACACATTAATACAACATATTAAGGCAGGTTGATACCCGTACCAGTTTGTGTGAGTCAATGACTCTGTTACCCTTCTGCTGCCTGTATTGTAGCAGCAGTGACCTTCAGGAACGGGGCAATGCCAGTCACCGGGGTGGCGATCACGTAAAGTTCCCGGTTTGCACGTGAATCAAAGCCTCCGAGCGCTTCCATTTCGTGTTTCACGGTGTGCCCAGCCGCTTCTATTAGAGAAATATCCATGACCTGTTTGGGGACTTTCTGGCAGTCAGTGATATTTGCAAGAAATGTTCAGCTGAACTGTGATGTTAGGAAAAGTCTGCCTGGGCTATTGATTTAAGTTCAGCTGACAAATCTTTTTTGTCTTTTGAGGTGGAAACTCCTCCGTCAGGTACACGGCAGCGCGCAGGTTGCCTTCCCTTGCTAACCCCGATCAGATGTTGCGGGGTCTTTGCTTTCCAAAAACTGAACGTACAGTACAGTCTCTGCCCCTCTATTCACTTGCATCTTTTCCAAATACTTTAAGCAGTCTTTAGAAGGTTTCCCTGGCACTTATTTTAATTTCTTCTCTCTGTGTCCTCTTGATCTGCCTGGGGGTATAATCAGTTCTGCATGTTCGCGCGCCTTTGAAATTCGGTGGATCGTTGTTGCATCCTCCTCCTCTCGTCTTTGAAGAAGTGTCCAGTCAGACTAGATATACGTAATATATTCATCTAATGTCAAATTTCCTGCTCGACAAATGATTCTTCCCCTCTGCAATACAGCTGAGTGAGTTGTTTCTGAGAAGCAGGTAGTCTCACCTGCTTCAGGGCTGCCCACAATCCAGCAGGTGACTGCTGGAGACAGCAGAAGTAATCTTTCATTTGGGGGGGGCGAGGGGAAAGTAGTAGTTATCCTTTTTTTATTGAAATCTTCTCTTTTTTTTTTTTAATTGAATTTTTAAATAATTTCTACTCTGTAAAACAAATCCTCATTTTGGCCAGGTTGAGTTGTCCGTGCAAATATTATTTAATATGTCGCAACACAGTTTCACTAATTGCGATTGAAGGATCCTCTTTGCAGAAAAGGCAAAACCTGCCACCCTTGTCCCGAGTCTTTAGAGAGGACTTGTTTGACAGACCGATGAACTGAGGAACTGTAATAAAAACCAACACTGCTGTACATGGAACTTAGGAAAAACAGATACTTTTTTTTTCCCCCCAAGTATTGTAGTAATGTTAGTGCAGGTGTGTGAAGCAGTGTGACCAGAAACTGATGGGTTTGTTGGGTTTTTTTCATTGACCACCTTCCCCTATTTTTTTTTTTAAAAAAAAGAAAATAAATTCGTTTTCTTTGGTGTGTGTGATGTTTCTGTCCAGCCTAAAGGCTTTGTTTGCCACAGTATCATTGAGTTTGATCTACTGACAATATATTGGCATGTTTCTTTATTTCAGAGAGGTTTAGGCACGGTCTTTTAGCCTTGTTGTAAAATAACAGCTGGAAAGGCTAATTACAGCAAGTGTTCTTGATGCAGTAGTCGGGCTTTGGTCACATTTGTGTGATAACACCATCACTAGAGCTATTGAGACTGGATAAATCCAGTGATCATCCTGTATCGGGTGATGAACTGGAAGTTCGATAACTTGATTTAATAAGATTTTTCCGATCTCAGTGTTTCAGTCTTTTTTTTATTAGCTTGGGAAATGCCTTTTCCAGCTGATTTCTGAGTGGTGTAAGGTGTTAAATATTTCCTGTATTTGCATTTTCCCTATCTGTAGGTCATTTGGATCCAGGCTTCCTTGCAAGTGACAAAACCTCTCCTGGTAATGCGCAGATCAATGAAGAAATTAATATCGCCTCTTCTGATAGCGAAGTAGAGATTGTTGGAGTTCAGGAACATGCCAGGTATGAATTCCTTTTCCTTGCTCTAATATTTCTTTCATTTTATCAGAATGTCTGTATTGCCAAATTAATAAAGAAAAAAACGTGCTGAATTCCACTTCTGTAGTTATCTGTCCATGACTGGTAGCAAAGGTTGCACGTGTGTTTTTTTCTAGTCTACTGGTCACAGTGGTATCAGAATTTTTTTTTCTTCAGTACATTACCGACTTGATAATTATTCAGATTAAGCTTGTGATTCAATATCAAACATTAACAGGCTAAACAATATGTAGTATTAAAATACAAAATATTGAGGTACCAAATTCATACACATCAGGAAATATCGTTAGGAATTCAGATTTTAATGGCGTAGTGTGAATATGCAAATACATAGACAAAAATATTTATGTGGGTTCTTGTTTCCTTTCAAAATATTCACTTTAAGCATTTAATCAGCTTCCAGATTATTTAATTAATCAGTAGCTGTAAAAATGCTATCAACTTTTCAATGGCTGATGTCATGAGATAGCCCCTTTAGATTAAAAATCGGATCCTTACGAATCTTGGTTTTATTTCAAGATACAAGAGAGTCCAAACCCTCAAAGAAGATGAGGGTAAGGAAGCCAGAGGTTTCTCTTGAGCTCAGCTAGAAAGCTGTCCAGCTGTGCTTCCGCTGTTATTCTTGATAGGCATTTTTTTGATGTTACTTTTCATCTTTAGTCTATGGTCTTTCCTTGGCTTAAGGTATTACGAAGCAGTTGAACAAGTCTGGCATTTTCCTATAGCGTGGAGGGTTAATTTGCTGGAATAAAACCAAGTTAAAACAGTATACGGACAAGCTCAGTTTAAAACTAGTCTGCTGCCTGGAGACAGCAAAGGGGCGTGAGGGACAAGGAACAGGAGCTGTTCCTTGTTGTCCCCTCACCGTACTGTCCCTGAGGAAGAAGGAAGGTGTGCAGGACCCAGTTTCCCAGGCAGGGACCTGTACAGATCGTGTGGGCACAGTCTAGTGCGGTTGGATGGGAAGAAAGGAAATTTTAAGGTGCTGAAGAAAGAGAGATTTAGTCTTTGCTTTTAGCATAGTGAAAGTCCTTGCATGGCTAAGTCTTTGGGAAGATACTAATTCCTTAGGAAGTAGCTCTCCTGGCTGTTTATCCAGCAGACCCAGGCCTTGGAGGAGCTTTGTCCTAATGATAAGCAGTGTGGACTTGTCCTCCAGTACTAATTGGTGTAAATCTGTCTAGCGCTATGGACACGCAACCCTTCTGCTTGAGGTCCCCTGTTCAAAAGCTTTCGGTCCTGCTTGCCTCGATAATATTTACCACGTACAAGAACGGAAACGTTAAGTAAATGCAGAATTGCTGTTTAAAATCAGTTTTAGTAGATACGGACCAAAAGAATTTCAGCAAAGACAGACACAAAGCACGCTTTTGTGCTTTCCCGTGTTCATGTAACCATCTCCCAAAGACTAGTTCTTACTGGCTCCGTTGAATACTCACACATTTCAGCTGTTCGAATCCTATTGAGAATTTTATTTCTCTTGCAGGTCTAGGCTTGCAGTTATGAAGTATTGATGGGCTTCTGACAGGGTTGTCGTTTGGAAAAGGTTTAGGTTTTTGATCAGTATTTTTTTGCATGCTTAGTTAGTATGGTGTTTGGATTCAGTTCTTTTGCTCGCACTGTTTTTTTATCGTGCTGCATATTCCATGTCGTCGTTGGACTGGCGTGAGTCGTGAAACCCTAGAGTTTGTCCATCACCTGTAGTTTTTCAGATTGCTAGTGAATTGGTGGTGTTGCTCATCATTGGAATATTACTTGGCATCTACTTAGGACACCAAATCATGTTTTTCATTTTGTTTAGTTTTTGTCCAATACATTTTATGGGGTTTTTTTATCATGCATGTGTATAAAACAGTCTTCCTCTGTTTTTTTCCAAGGGTTCCCCCTCCCCCCCCTTTTTTTGGTTGCCTTTACCTGATATCTTCCCATAGCTACAAATTGGAAAGCATGTTCCCTAAGATAATGTTTGATTGAACATTTTGCTATTGGCTGCTTGTGTGACTTGTTTTGAGGATAAATACTTTTATTTTTGCAAGGTATCATTTCTATGAGGTAATTTACAGCTTGCTTTTTGTCATCTTTAAGGAGAAAAGTTAGTATTAGCTTTGCCTAAGTATTGAGGACTGTTCTATATCAGAACGATGGTCCCTGAGACCAAACACCGTCTTTAGTTTGCTTTGGCTACGATCTTTTCGTGTCAGTTCTGCTTAAAAATATTTCTTCTTAAAGTTTAAAAAAAAAAAAATCCCCTATTTTTATTAGAGTTCCAGTCTCTTATTACTAATTCTTTGTAGATACGTAATTTAAGTGTGTATTTTTAAGACTGAAGTAGTAATAAAAAAGTCATTCTGAACATCACATCCAAAACTAAATAGCGTATCTGAGAAGGAAATGAGACATTTATATTCGGAGAAGTTAGAGCTCGGAGAGTGAGATTTTTCATTCTGTGTCATGAAACTCTATCTCTAACCAGAGCCAAGAGAGAGGAGCGTAACCTAAGTAGTTCTGGAGAAAACAAATTGCACTACCTCAAATTGAAACAAATAAAATGGAAATGTCAGGGATATTGGACCAGTGTGGAAAACCTGAGTTCCTGAAATAGGGTACACATGCCTTCACAAAGAAACGGGAAAAGGTTACCCCAGCTGCCAAACGTCTCCTGCTTAACTTTGCAGCCAGGACCACCAGTGCTTACAAGACCAAAACAATTTTTGGAGCACGAGGTATAAAGTTTTACTAGCGCTCGTTGAGATTTACAGCTGGGAATGGAGTGATCATCTTAATGACTCCAGTAAATTCCTGTCATCACTTCATCATATAACAGAATTAGTCTGTCTTTCATTTTGGGTTTTTTTTTTTTCCTAATTATTATTAGCTTGTACTTCAATCGTCATGTAATAGGTAAAAACCCTGTGCAAATACGTAGATATGTACCTCGCTTCAGCAAAGCACTTGTGTGTGCTTCTCTTTAAATACACGATTTAGTGTCATTAACTATACGCATCGAAAGCGTAAATGTTTTGCTGAAGTGGGGCTGCACTGTTATCAAGGAGTATTTCCCAGCACGTTTGTAATTTTTAGTTAAGAAGTTAAGACGACCAAAGAAAAACCAAGTGTAATGGCAGTAATAATGTAATTACAAGCTGTCTCTTGTAATTATTGTAATGAAAGTAACGTTATGTCCTTATTTTAACATGGGCTTGATTTCGTATGGAAAGATGGCTTTTCTCTTTGTCTCATCAAGCTTCACTTAAAATTTTTCTCTTTTTACAAGTGCAGTGGGTAAAACCACTAGCTCCTGAAAATGCATGGTACTACACGTGATGGGGCAGACTCCTTCAAGATCCTTGGGATCCGTGCATGTATTTTGTAAGGAATATCACTTTACACCCACTGGCAGAATTCAGTTCTTAAAAATAATTTAATCCCCACCGCCACCCCCGAGTTTAACTTTAGTCTCAGCTTTGTTACTGAGTATTTAAGATGTCGGGGACTCTACAAATGGAAAATCCACGAGGACATTTTGGAGTGGGACATGTTAACAAGATGTCTAAGGGGTAAACCACTGCAGCTGAGAATCTTGTGCCCGAATTCAATAGTAGCTTTAACCCTTTGTGGTTTTGGTTTGTTTTCTTTTTTTTTTTTCCTTACTACAGGTGTGTGCATCCCAGGGGAGGTGTGATTCAGAGTGTGTCTTCCTGGAAGCATGGCTCAGGCTCACAGTACATTAACGCTCAGCAAACACAATCATGGACAGCTGTGACCCCCCAGCAGAATTGGTCTTCGCCCCCAGAAGTAGTAGACCTCACTTTGGATGAGGATACCAGACGCAAATATCTACTGTAATGCAGTGTCACTGTGTTTCTGTCCCCACCCCTTCTCCCCTTTGTGGCACAGAAGTTCCTTGTTAAAAGCTTCAGCTTCCGAAGCCCTGTTCCTGGCATTACGAAATTCGAGCTCATGAAGTTTCTCGTCTCCATAAAAATGTAGTATAAGTTCAGTATCATTTAAAAATGGTTTTGCCTTCTCAAAGGAGGATTCCTCCCAGAATTAAAAGCCAATAGCTCCAAATTTTTAAAACACATCTGCAGTTACTAACTTGTGTGTGTGTTAATCTGAAGAAATAACTGTGTGCAAACTTAGGTCCTCCCACCCTTTTCCCGTCTCCGACTTCAGACCGTTTTTAATTTATCGGTATTTTGAGTTTGTTAGTAGAAGTTAGTGTTTTGCTGTGTGAGCATCAGTGATTTTGAGAAATGCTGTGTCCTCACTGATTTCAGTGGAACTGGGGGTATTCAACACTTCCGAAAATTGGGCCAAGAGTTATTTATACCCAAGCTGATTTGGTTATGTTACCAGCAGGAGGGACTGTCTTTAATACAAACGGCCCATAACATATGCACTGAACAGCTTTTAATTAAAGCATTTTTATTTTCAATATAATTTATAGTTTACACTCTTTTCAGTGCTGAGTCTTCTGTCTACTTGACTACTGTGTTTCACTGATCATTTCCCACAGCGTGTTACGGTTTAAAATAGTAATAGTAGTGAGTTACTCGCAGCTGATTATTGCAGAAGCACAAGAAAATGTAATAAAAAGGCCCAGCATCCCTCTCCTTTTTAAATACAGCTGAACTTTTTGACCTATATCCGAGTCTTGCCTGGAGTAGGAGAAGGAGAGAAACGAAACATTTTGCGCGCAGTCCTCACTTCTGCTGTTGCTTATTTGCTTCGTTGACCATCTCAAAAAAAAACCCAAACAAAAAACAGAACAAAAAAACACCCCAAACCACCTTGCAAAGCCCCAGTCTGGCAAAGCACTTTAGCAGCTGCGTAGCGGTCAGCTCGGCCGGTTCGCTGAAACTCGCGGGGCCATTCAAGTGCTTCAAACTCTGTCCTAAAAGATGTTGCAGGACCAGGGCTTAAGGTTGTGATCTCTTTCTTTTTTATTTTTAAACTAGATCTGCACCATTTTCCTGGCTTTAGGTCATGTCTCATCCTAGTTTTGCAATTATTTTTAGAGTATGATCCAGGAAACACTTTCTACCCGAATATTAACCAAAATCAGTGGAACTACTTACTTTTGCAGGCTGTAGTTTCTGTACTGTCTATGGAAATTCCTGCCCCTCATCTGTCATTTTGAGCCTTTCTCAAGGCAAAAACCAAAGATTAGACTTTAACAAGATGATGTTCACTTTAAATGTCTATTGTGCAATTAAAATGTTCCTTTGTATTCAAAATATTTCTAGTGGGAATTTTGTACAGCTCTTATCATCGGATTTTTTTTGCCATTTAAGGCTAAACAGGGGGTAGTCAGGACATGGGAAGTTCTGTTTTCTTTTTGTGTTGGCTGGTTTCTAAATTTATTTGGCTTCCAGTAATTTTATCTGTGGGCAAAAAATAAATAAATAAATAAAATTACCTATGTTGTCACATAACTGAAAGGAAAAAAAAAAAACAACAAACCAGCACTGGTCATATAGTTAGTAACAAACCGCTTTTTCTTTAATAAGCAGAAGGGTTGTGACCGCACTTTAAAGAACAACTAGGTAAGGGATCGATACTCCAATTTCAAGCTTTTTAAAACATTGAACATAAGTGTATTGCATGGCCAGAAAAATGTACGTGGTGCTTCTAGTGACCGATTTCTTTCTCTGGGGGTGAGCGGGAGGGAGCGGCGCGTGGATGGAGCCCGTTCGCGTTGCAGTCGGGAAAAGCCCTGTCCTATTTTGGGGCACTCTTCTCAGTAGTGGCTGTCGATCTTTTCTCCTCGTATTTTAATCACGCAACTCAGCCGTCGTTTTAGTGGGCTAGCACACATGCTGTAAAGGTAATTTTGGAACAGTGATTTAGTGTGGCTGCTTTTTCATAAAAGTCTTTTAAAGATCAGTTTTGAAGAAAGCTGCAGGGACCCATTTGTAGTCCTTCCATGAAAAATGCAAACTCACTCTCTTGTTTTTCAGTTTGTATATGATGTGACTTCCATGTATATATAAAAACGACTGCGTCCTAACCAAACTTCCTCCAATTGTGCACTGTGTTTGTTTAAACAATTCATGTATTGTAGTCTGATGCAGGTTTTCTTTTCTTTTATTTAAAACACTACATATTTTTCTCTTATTCTTAACAAATTTGAAAGGGTAGTGATCTGAAAACCGCAATCACTGGATAGCTAGGAAGTGTTTTTGTTTTGTTCTTTTGATTTTTTTTGTTTGTTTTTTGGGGTTTGTTTTTTTTTTTTTTTTAAGAGAGCAAAAGGTGCCTGGATGGTTTTGCTCTTCTCAGTGGGAAAAAGAAACGTTAGCCGTTGTATGGCTAAGAACCAACGCACTTGGGGCCCGATCCAGAACCCATTGGAGTTGATGTGGGGTTTTCCATCGACTCCAGGGTGCATTGGCTCAAGCCCTTCATGGTTTAGCAGTTCCCGCATTGCTGGAGTGTGAACTTGGAATCTTCTGTAGTGAAGACAAATCAGTGCTTAGAATATAAATGTTTAAAACGTGCGACTCTAGTTAAAAAAAAAAATGATTCTTCTCGACACTCATTATTTAGTTCTCATTTTCCATCTGGTATTTAATGGTCTTTGGAGAAAAAATAATAATAAAACAGAGTGTTATATATATATAAATATATATATTTTTGGTGCAAGATGAGACCTTCTGTTTTTTGAAACAAGTCTGTAGCATAAAGGTTAAACTATTTTAAGACAAAATAAAATAGAGTGTATTATTTAAACAATATCGCCTTGTTTGGGATTTTTCTTCCCCCTCCCCACTTTCATTCAATTCGCTTCTGTTTGTCACATCTCCAAAATAAGCCTTCAGCTCTGGGAATGGGTTACAACTGCCCAAATTCAGCACTGTTCCCTGCGTTTACTTTTGAATGTCCGGGATGTAAATGTGATTTCCTGATGGCAAAAGCTTATTTTTATCTCCCGGACCAGGGCAGGACCACCGCTGTGCCCTGTAGCGCTGCTGGGGGATGCGCAGGTAGCAGTAATGAGCGGCTGCTGCCCATCGCGCTGTGCAGAATCCCATCTAGGGATGCGGTTTCTGCGCAGCCTCCATCTCCCCGCACGTCGCAGTCCTTCAGGTGCCTCACCAGCCTTCATTCCGGTAATTTCTCCCACTGCGTCCCCTTTGTCCCATCCTCACAGCTGTCTTCTGCTGGTCAGGAAAAGCATTTTGAGCACTCGGATTTTCTCCTGTGGCCGGATAGTGCCGAGAAGATCAGATCTGCTGCTGTTTGAAATGGATGTGTGGACCAACTGTGAAGCTCTGGGCAGGTCCTTGCCAAGGACGAGAGGTGGTGCCAGGCTGAAGAGCGTTTGGAGAACCACTAATTATTATACCAGGGAATTTACAGCTGCAAGTAAAGAGAAGGATGGTAGGTATAACTGCACTGTGCTAAACTTAGAGTCCCGCTGCCTGCCAGACTTCTCATAACCAATATGGAAATAGGAATAATAATAATAATAAAAAAAATAATCCATTACGTTTCCAGCTAAATAGGGGAGTTTGCTTTAGTTCTGATGTTCTTACCATGTGAGAAGGCTCTCAGTGGTGCGAATAAGGTGAGCCACCTTTCCATGTATTTTAAATGTTGAGATGGACAACGAGAGTGAAGTGAGGAGTTGGCTTTTCAGCCCCGCTGAGTTCTTGGCTTTTGTGAAGCTTGAAAATACAAATTCTGGGTCGGGTGGTGGTTGTGGAGGCGGACGCCAGACTTAGATTTTATTTCACGTGTCTCACCAGCTGAGGGAGAAGAGCGCTGTGGAGTTTGGTGCAGATGTGGAAAGATAAGAGCTGACATATCTCCTGAATTATTTCGTATCTCCTGAATTATTTTTTTTTCTCCATCACCAAGAGATACCCAGAGTCTTTGGACTTCAGGATACACCGAACGGACAGCTCAAAATTTCTCCTGTGGCACTCGGCACATCCCCGGTGGCTCAGGCCGCTTTATTTGTATGTAGGAGCCACTTGGCTTTGTGGGAATTGTGACTTCTGGGGCAAGACGAGAACTGGCAAAAACTACCCAAGCAGGTTACATTTTTGTGTTGCTTCCCCCAGTGAATTCGTTGCTGTGCAGATTAATTTGGTGGCTGAAAATTTAGTTGGTCTGCCTTGAAATGGGGACCAAAAGAGTTTTACTAAGTGGATTAGTTCCCCAGTTCCCTGGCGAATCTGGAAACGGTGTCCTTTGCTGAGTCTATCCATCTGGAAATGGTGTCCATTTGCTGAAATACTACTTGTTTTTCCCTCTCCTCTTTAGGGTCGTGATCTGTGACTTGTCAGCTGCTGTGGTTTTCTCTCCAGAGCATCACAGGGATGCAGTTTCCCTTCTGTCTGCAAAGGAAAGGAGCAGCACGCCTGTAAAACGCAAACTTGCGAGGGACGAACCCTGCATTTATTTTCATCATCAGTGCAAATAAGGTGATCGCCTTCCTTTTATTGCAACTACAGTGCAGCTGAGGATCCAACCCTCCCCCAGGTCTGTATCTCGATACTAGAGAGTTTATAAAAGTATAAGTGCATTCCTCAGAGTCCTTACAACTACTGATTCATAAATGCCCCTTGGAAGTCTTCTCCTGGAGCTGGTTAGTCATCTGGATTTGTAATTCAGTTTAAAATTAGAACTGAGTGCCAGCTACTGGGAAGGAAGGATCTTTCAGACGGTAAATCTCAGGGCAAAGCTGGAGTGGACAGAGGAAAACTGTCTGAAAGTTTAACTTCAGATAATTTTCTACATTTATGAGTGGCGTAGGCAGCTTTGGGTGAATCCAGGGTAACCACATCAGAGCTGGAAAAAGAAATGAGTGCCCCGTCAAATTCATTTTTCATTACTGTAGGCGATGCAAATTGAATGCAGAACTTGTGGAGTCTTGACCGGTGCCTTTTCCAGAGGGTTCCCAACGCGTGCCTCTGACAAAATGCCGTCTCATACACCTGAGGATCGCATTTGCTTTGCCCGGGGCTTCATAGCATTGACAGCTTTTGGCTGGCCCATGATCAAGGGCACCCAAATCTTTCCTTTTCCTTTCTGCCAGGTGCTTGTGTGTCTATCTTCAACTTGACATGATCGAACTCCAGTGTCACGTCCATCACTCCAGCTCATCCAACCTCATCTGCGTCTTCCGGTATTGACAGCGCTGCCACACAACTCTCGGTGATCAGCAGTTTTTAGTAGAAATCTCCAACTCTGTAGGCCAAAGTCACTCATAAAAACAGTGACTTTCCATTGCTTCCTTGGAAATGCATCTTTTCTAATGTTACCACCCACAATCACAGAATCATTTAGGTTGGAGAAGACCTGTAAGATCATCGAGTCCCACCGATTTAATTAGCTGCATCCTAAAATACTCTTGATTTCCCCCCATCGTTACAACTATAGCCCTCTGGATGCCCCAGTGTTGGGTACCATGGACTTCCAGGGGAGGCTGCTGTTTCGAAGCAGGGCACATTGAAATCCCCCCTCCGGGGTTGTAGGTGGGTAGGAGATGTTTGTCCATGGTTTTATGAGCCAGCAGTGATCCTGTAAACCTAAAGAGGAGCTTTCAAGTCAGAGGTGGTTGGGCTGGAGTGACGCTTTTAAGATCCTAATGGGAAACGTGCCACTTTTCTTATGTGTTCTCACTCAAAGCTCATCCTACCTGGCATAGGATATGACAGAGATTCATGAAAGGATAATTTTATTGCTTTTCCACATGATTACACTTCCCATTCGGGTCCATTTATTCACAGTCTCCCTGGACCACATGTGACAAAACTGCCAAATAAAAATACCCCTCGCAGGAGCTGTGCCAAGTCACAACTCACCAGCCGAGCACCTCGAATCTATTTTCTGACATCTCACTAACGCCTCCCTTCTGCCAGCGTTTTACAGCTCTAATGGGATCCGTCATCTGCACGAAGAGCCACAGCGAAGCTCTCTGCGATGCGGCGAGGGCCTGGAAACCACCTTGGCTGGGCTTTCCTTCTTCTCTTGGTCAGCAGCACGTCCCCGAGAGGAGGAGACCCCCTCTTCATCTTGCAGCAAGAGGGAAGGGCACCCCCAGAAACCCACTTTTCACTTAAATAAATGGTGATGCGGGATAACGAACAGATTTGGGAAAGCAGTGGTGGTTCTGAGCATTCGGGGTTGGCTCTTGAAGGTGAGGGACTGCACTTGCTCAGATTCCCATCTCGTTGCATGGGAGCAGGGAAGGATAGAGGCATCTTCATAATGTGGGGTACCAGTGAGGCCAATGGGACTCATGGGAGTGGGATGTCATCGAGGACAGCTGGTGGGTGACTCCTTAACGGCTCCTCCAGCTTTGCCTCTTATTTCTGGAGTAGATCCCCAGCCCCTGGGCAGAAGGGTCATCTCCAGCATGGTGGAGAGATACAGCCAAAAACCTCGGCTTGTAAACACATCCCCAGTGGAGATGGTCTCCGATGAGGATCTCCTCCTCAGCGAACATGGGAGACAGGCGCTGCCTGTCTATGAGATGCATCCCAAGGAGGGAAAAACTACAGGTTTGGCTATTTTGCCCAATCATTTTCATTTCTGATGGTTCTTTACATGTGCTGGGTCTTTTCTTGGACTGTTAGCGCCAAGTTCCCAATCAACTGCTGAACATTAGGCTGGACATGCAGTGACGGGAGCTCACCCTCAGTCTGTGGAAGGACCAGAGCTCTTCAGAGAACCGTTTTCAGCTCCAGACAGGTAAGAGATTGAGATTATCTGGACAAAATCCTGGCGGACAATCAGATGTGGGAGCAGCAGCTTGTAGAAACAGCTCCATTTCTGTGCTTTGCCTGACCAGCCTCCCAAATACCTCTCATAAAAAAAAAAAAAAGTCCCTAAAACAATGAAAAATCCAGTCACTGGGAGTCCCTACATGTCCACAAACCATGTCTGGCCCGGGAAAAGCCAGACTTGGGAACCAGGAGCGTGTCGGGGAAGCAGCGTATATACAGTAAACCCTTCCCCAGGTGCTCGGGGCCGGGTGGAGGTTTGCTCTGACAACCCATCCCTGAACACCTAACACAATCTTGTGGCTTTTTGGTGTCTGTTGGCTCCAGGGGAGGTGTGAATCTGCTCAGATGATCATGCATTACTTAGGCTGGAGCAAGTAAGCAGATGCCTTCCCTTGAATAATTGAAGACCGTGTGTTTACCTGTGCTGATGCACTCATTTGCCATGGCTGTGTTGTAGAGGTATTCCTGACGACGAGCATCAGACAGCCCCAGTATAGCCCCTGGGCTCCTCTTGTGCAATCCAGACCATCCCACCACTTCAGGCCCTGACACGTGATTAAGGGATCGGAGAGCAGCGTGCTGCCCCTCCTCTGCTGCAGGAGGTGCAAAACTGGTCTCAATATTGTTCTTCGTTCAGCTGCGTTTATTTTTTCCATCTTATTTTCATCGGTCAGGGTGGGGTCCCCCTAGGTTTGAAAACCACTGTCCCCCACAGAGGTGGGGAGATGGGTGCAGGTCACCTTTGGGGTTACCCAGGGCAGACTCAAGCCATTAGGAGACAACAGTGGGAAGGTGAAGAGCAGGCTGCAGGTTGAAGACACCCAGAGCAGAAGACAAAACGTGAGTAAATCCTAATGAAAAGAGGGATGACTTCAAAAGGCAGCTCACAGCGTGTCTCGGACAAGACTTGGCGAGTTGAAAATGCTGTTTGGTTTATCCTCCTCCATTGCAAACAGAAGATGAACCTCTGGTGCACACCTGACTGTCCTCCACACCTCCTGAGAGCATTTGAGGACCTTTTCTGTGGCCGGGATGCTGCTAAAACATAGTCTCAGGCCATTAAAAACCCCAGCCCACTTGGAGCTGTGGATCCACTGGCTCCTTGCACAATCTCTCCTTCCCCCAGCTGCCTGTTAAGAGGAAGAACTAAGGCAATTTTTAAAGCAGTCCCACCTGGGCATGGCACAAGGCAGGGAACATGCTTTCCAGGAGGGTCTGAGCTCCCTGCCAGCCAAAAAAGTGTTATTATAATGCTTTATACCCTGGTAAGCCGCAGCACCACATGCTACAGCCGAGTTTTTGGAGGGGTGATGCTGAGCTTCCCCCATCCTTCGATGCCCAGTGTGAGGTCTTGCCCTGGATCAGTGCTCCCAGCTTGCGCGAGGGTATGGCAAAACTCAAAAATGCTCAGAAAAGTTCTCAAAACTGCTTCAAAATTAGCTTTACACCTGCATCCCCCCCTTCCCCATGCCCCAGGGAAGAATCCCTGTAATTCCTAGGGCTCCAAGCTCAGCCCGACTGGCTCCCAGCCCCACGGAAAGGCTGGAGGCGGGGGCATGTGGGTGGAGGTGAGGGGTCTCAGCAGCACCCAGTCTGCAAAGGAGGTAATTTGGCAAGAAATAACATGATTTTTAATGCAATTTGGCCACCGACATTTTAGCTCAGAAAGCCCAGGCTGGAAGCAGCCCGTGGGAAGGCACTAGATGGCACCAAAGCCGGAGGATACGGGCTCCAGGCTGCGATCGCACCCTCTGCTTCATCCCCTAGAATGGGAGAAAGTGCCCCTCAAAACAGGCAAAAAGACTTGTGGATGTGAAAAGACCAAATTTTGGGGGTTTCCTAACCACGCTGGACTCCGTCGCCTTGGCTGGACCCTGCCCGTGCAGCCAGCATCCATCCCGCGGCGGGGAAATGGGCCCCAGGAGGCGCAAAAGAAATTGAATCATCCGGATGTAACGCCGAAATTAAATCACGCAGCTGTGATTTCGAGGTAATTAATCACTGATGGGTCCGGTGGAGGGTCGTTTCTCTTGATTTCCAGCCTGGGATCTGGGAATGGGGGGCAGGGATCATCGACCTTGCCTTATTTTTGGTTAGTGCAAAGCCACCTTGAAAGCCAGGAGTGGATTTCACAGAGAAAATATTGCAACGTCCTCGATTAGCGGCAGAAATTGCGGGGTCTCGCAGGAAGGCTGCAGCCGAGCGTGTTGCCCAGGAGAGGGTTTTCCTTTCCTTTCACTCCGACTCTCACACCAGCCGCAGTCGCCTCCCAAAGCCACTGGTGGGATGCTGGGATGGGGAGAGCATCGGAGGGGACCAGCAAGGAAAACACACCAAAACCTCTTCTCCCCCAAAATACAGGCAGGACGGAGGAGAAAGGATGAGTTTCGGGTCATTCTTCTTGAAAAACAGTGATGCGAAATAGCCTAAAGCTCAATCCCTGCTCACTCCATAGGGAGGCACAGAGTCAACATCAAGGATGTCCCGTTAAAAGTGTAATTCGAAGGAAGCATTTAATCAGCCCCACTATCCCGCTCTGAACTCAATGCAGTGAAACATTTTGCTCCCATTTTGCAACAACTACCACGTGTCAGAAAAATGACTTTATTTTGTAGGCTGCCATACCCGCACAAACGGAGAATTAAATTCCTCGAAGGAAAATAATTCAATTTTAGCGAAATGATGAGACATAAATGAGGGCACCCCAACCCCTCTGTCCCCCTTTGCCGCAATAAATTGTGATCCCTCTTAAACAAAAATCCCTGCTCTCAGGGAAAGAGGAAAAACCGCCACCTCCTTTCCTCCAGAGAAAATCCCGGAGGCAGAAAATAAAGGAGCCAAATAAGCATAGATTGAACTTGACTGTAAATAAATGTCAAATAAAGCCCTTCCATGAGCCAGGAGCCCCACACGTTCTGGCTCCCCACCTGGGTTTGGGTTGCTGTCGCTCCCAGGCACCGTACAACACTGTGGTGTTTGCTGGAGAGATCTCTCCTCCCTTTCACCTCTATCCATTCTTCATTTTGCCTTTAATTTTTCCACCTTCACTTTTCCTGGTAGGTTCTCCTCTTCAGTGCTGGTCTTCCCAAGCCCAGGAGGCTTTTTGTCTCCCCCATCTAAGACTTGAGACCCTCAAAACCCCAGAGCTGTTCTTCTTAATGGGGATTGTAAGACCCACCACCCTTGCCCTAAGAGCATCATCAAAGATCCAGCCGTGGTCATGCCGTGGTTGTATCACCATTGACATCAAGACGTGCTCCTGAGGAAATTGCTGTCCAAAATGTAGCTGAAGACCAGAAAATAATCAAAGGCTCATACCACCATCTAGCAAAGAGATCACGCCATCCATATGCTTCATCCCTGCCAGGAGCAGGGCATCAGATCTCTTCATGCCGTCAATCCCACTGCTCCCCATCCTGCCATAAAATGGCCTCTGGGGGTGCGAGATGTCCGTATTGGGCAAACCATGGCTTCGAAACTGCCAGGAAAAGTTCTTCACCGGGGTTTGTCTGCTGTCCTGCCAGAGGTCAGCCAAAAAAAACCCAAGTTTGAAGGATGCTGGCTCATCCCTTTTTGGGCCGGCTGATCCCCTCCCAACTTCCCAAAGGATTTCACTCAGCTCGGTTTTGCAGAGATGGTGAAAAATCCCGTATCGCATCAAAATAACCAAGGGCTTTGAGGTGGGCAGAAGGTGAGTGCCAAGTCTGGAAATGAGCTGAGAGTTAGGGTCACCTCCAGACCTGCCCGAGGATGGTGGCTGATGTGCCATATGTGCCCCAGAACTTCTCAACTGCTCTGTATCACATTTATATTTACTGAATATCCTCCGTGCATGCCTGGCTAACAGGAGAAGCCTTCCCTGTGGGACCAAGGGATGAGACATCCCCAGTGCCCTGATGCCTGCAGCATCTTCCAAACATCTACTCCATAGGTACACCAGTGGCACATGTGACTTCCACGAGGCTGGAGAGCATCACATTAAGGAAGAATTTCATGGTGTTAGTTTTTAAAGAGAGCTTGGGGCAAAAATGGGAGGATGCACCAAACTGAGGATGCTGGGACCCCAAAAGCTGCATTGGGGGACACCAACAGGCACTGGCCGTGCGGGCGGGTGGGAGGAAGCCAAGGGCTAATTTTAACGTCAACCTGCGCCTGTGGCATCTGCGTGACATGCAAAGCCTCAGTGATGGATCAGATGTCCTGGGGAGGGGGGAATGTGTGCCCATGAAAAAGCAACAGCAGTGAGGGCTGAGCCCCATGAAATACCCGTGACAACTGCCGTGGTGGGGACGGGGGCTGCGGGAGCAGCTGCCCAAGGCAACTGGAGCTGGTGGCAGGGCTGCAGCCACTGGCCTGGGGCCAGCAGCAGTCTCAGGGGACCACAGAGGGGACATCAGGGTGCTTTGTGGGGTCCATGCACCTCCTGGGAGTCCCCCATTCTGCAGCCCTCAAAGTGGGGACAGGCAAGTGGAGGCAAGGTGGAAACCTCTCCTTGGTGGATTCATGTGTAGGTTTGGCTCCAACAGGTCCACGTCCTTCTTGTGCTGAGGACTCCAGAGCTGGACGCAGTACTTCAGGTGGGGTGTCCCCAGAGCAGAGTAGAGGGGCAGAATCCCCTCCCTCGCCCTGCTGGCCACGCTGCTGGGGATGTAGCCCAGGATGCGGTTGGCTTTCTGGGCTGTGAACGCACATTGCCGGCTCATGTCCAGGTTTTCATCCACCAACACCCCCAAGTCCTTCTCCTCAGGGCTGCTCTCAATCCCTTCTCTGCCCAGCCTGTATTTGTTCCTGGGATTGCTCGACCCATGTGCAGGACCTTACGCTTGGTCTTGTTGAACTTCATGAGGTTAGCACAGAGGCCCACCTCTCAAGCCTGTCCAGGTCCCTGTGGATGGCATCCCTTCCCTCCAACGTGTTGACCGTGCCACGCAGCTTGGTGTCTTTGGCAAACTCGCTGAGGGTGGCACTCGATCCCACTGTCCGTGTCACCGACAAAGATGTTCCTTGGAAATAGTCGTGCTGGTGTGGCCGACGTGTGCTGCCTGCAAACACGGGGCGTTGGCTGGCCGAGCCGTGGCGTGGGCATGGCTCAGAGCAGCGGGGTGACAGTGGGGGACAAGCCCCCAGCCATCACCCCATGGAGAACCCTCCTGGGGTCAGCCCAGCCTCCTGGGAGACACCGGGGCGGGGCGGGGCAAGATAGAAGATAGCCAAAAATATAACTTCTGGAGCAAATTCGAGCTGAGAGTGTATCTCAAACGAACCTTGGCTAATTACAATGCTAAAATACACAAGCCCCTTCGTGAATAACGAGCATGCTAATCAGGTCACCTCCCTGAATGTTTTAAACATGAGCTTAGATGCATATGGCTAGTTAGGAGTGGCGAACGAATCATTATTAACCAATTAGCTGGATTTTATCGTTATAAATATGGGGCGGTTGGAAACGTGAGGTGTGCTGGCTGCTGTTAAATGCCCGGCACCCGATTCTGCAGAATTTAAAGAAAAACAAAGATCTCGACTCAGTGTGTTGCTTGGCTCTCGCACACTGGGTAAAGAACCCTTATTTAGGGCCAAGAGTGAAAATTTGCCCAAAAAAGGGCTCTTTTGGGTGAAGGTCGCAGCTCTGAAGAAAGCAGCGAGGGCGCCCGGATCAGGTTAATCCTTCTCACCCCGCCGGCCGGTGGGGCTGGGAGGGAAAGGGTTAAACAGACCCAGATTGCCAAACCCTTGGTTTAATTCCGATCAGGAAAAACAAAACAAAACAAAAACCAAAAAACCACCCAACAAATAAACCCAAACGCAATAATCCGGGTGAACAAATCCATCGCAGATATAGGTTAGGAGGCTGCCGAGCCGTTAAACCTGCCAGATGCAGGGGGTGGGTAAAGCTGAGCCGGGATTAAGGGGGCTCCCTGCGGCCCGTGGTGTGGGGGGAGCTCGGCAACCCTCCCCTGTCATGGCCGGTGGGGAAAGGCCGCCAAAAATCCCTTTGCAGCTGCGTAAAACGCTCCCCGGGACCCTGCGCCATGACAGAACCCAGCGCCATGACAGAACCCGGCACCCTGTGCCATGACACAACCCCAGGCCCTGCGCCATGACACAACCCCAGGCCCTGCGCCATGACACAACCCGGCACCCTGCGCCATGACAGAAACCCAGGCCCTGCGCCATGACACGACCCGGCACCCTGCGCCATGACAGAAACCCAGGCCCTGCGCCATGACACGACCCGGTGCCCTGTGCCATGAGAGGACCCATGGCCCTGCGCCCTGACAGAAGCCCCTCCTGCACAATGGCGTCCTCCCCACTTCATTAAAACAGTACTAAATAAACAGGGATGCGCTTCTGGTTGGGGCTTTTTTTTTTTTCGGAGGTGGGGGGGAATTGTCCTTCTTTAAGGCACGGGGGTCTCTGCTCCCGGAGGCNCGGGGGTCTCTGCTCCAGGAGGAGGTGGCCCCGAGCCCCGTGGGGTCCCCACGCACTCCCCGCGTCCCCGCGGGCTGGGCCGCAGCCATCTTAGGTGGGTGACGCCCCAGCGGGTGCGTTCTGTCAGGGGCCGGGGCGCCGACACAACAGGCCACCGTGTCACCTGCGGGGACCGGGACAGGGACAAGCTTTGGGCCTGACTTGATGTATGTTTGCCATAGGTGCCGCGGGCGGGGTGCGGGCACGGGCTGTAGCACGGAGGGACGTGTGGTGGGAGAGCGGGCTGTGGGCCGGGCTGCCATGTGTGCGGCTGCAGGACTGTGTCCGTGTGTGGGTGTGCAAGTGTGCATGTGTGTGCTTGTATGTTTGGGGGGGGCATGTGTGCGGGTGCGTGCATGTATGTTTGTATGTGTATGTGTG
>VYXH01003753.1:456709-479563 GCA_013397275.1 Burhinus bistriatus | reverse complement strand
AAAAAAAGAGGGGGGGGGGGGGCGGATAAAACCTCAGAGCACAAAAGTAACATGAAAATGCAAAGTGTTTGCTAAGGTTCAGACACCAAAGAACTAATGGAAAGGTACTTTTTTCTTGCCAACATCCGCCATGAGGGGTCTGCACCCCACATCTCCTGGCGTTTTGGTGTCCTTAAGCTGTAGGAGTTGCTTTCTCTGGGTGTCCACATGAATACTGCGTTCCATGGTGAGAAAGGTGCCTTTCACCTCTGGTGTCCTGCTCTCTCCAAAGAGCAGGGCTTAAAATTCCTGGCAAATTTGCATCTGTGGGAGAGGTTTTAGTTGAGCTCTGGTGTGGTAGTGCTGGCTGATGGTGGAGGATGGAGGGCAGGACACAGCGGGACGCCTGGGAGACTCTCAGGGCAGTGGGTGATGGACCAGAAAGTCAAGGAAAAGCAGCAACATACAGAGAGAGATCCCACACTGTGGGCTAGGGATGCTCGTCAGTGCATCTTGGTAATGGTTAGGAGAACTGTGGGTCTCCACCACATCCAAGCTGGGCAGGGGTTGGGGGTGGCTGCTGACTGGTTTCCACAATAGTAAGAGAAAAGGAGACCTTTGTCAAGCAAGTTGAGCTGTTCTGAGGGGCTGGGGGCTTTGTTGAATAAACCACCACTTTTCCTTGAGAAAATGGGGCGTTCAGGAGCGTGACAACTCTGCCCGAGCTGCACCTGTAATACCAGGGCATCTCTGCTTTTAAAACTACAAGCAGGATAATGCTGGTGAGGCTTTACGCTGCTGTGCTGCTACCCCGAAACACGGAGAGCAGAAATCCATATACTCCATTAGAGCAGAAGAGCAAATAACCTGAGCCCAGGGGTCCCAGGAGGAAGGTTGCAATCCATACAGATGTTGTTTCTCTAAAAAACAAGAATGATCCCACTGTAAAATCTCAGAAATCAAGAGTTACCCATCCAGCTTTCTGTGTGAGGGTATTCAGGGCTTGGAGGCTGCCTGCAGGCATCTCTTTGGGGCTAGATGTTTGCAGATCTGCCAAATCTTGGACAACTGAGCCAGCCAGCACGTCCTAATGGGGCTCGGTTTGGTTTGCTTGGTCAAAATGCTTCTTCTGAATAGAGGAACAGGATTAGATGCTTTGTAGTCTATGCTTCTCAAAATCATGAAAGAAATTTTAGAAAAGCAGCATGCAGCTCGGCTGGTGTTCTAGAGGCACCAGGCTTTAATTAACATCACTGAGAAGTTCAGATCCTGACTTTAATTCCTTCTTGTTTGTAACTGGGAGCTCTGAGGAGTCAACAGATTTTGTGACTTGAACAGATGTTGGGTTTTTTTTTCCCCCCGAGCTGGGTTGAATCTCAAATACACCTCTGCAATTGCTGCTTTTCTCTCTTCTGCTTGATATCTGGCAGAACCACCATCCAACGGACGCCACGTGGGTTAGCGTTATTCATGCTGCATTACTTCGACTCAGGCAGAAGTCTTCTCCTGGACTCAGTTGTCAGCTCTGTGTAAAACCTTGTAATCTTTTTCTGCTTTCTCTAAAGGTTCAGTTACGCTGTGAACTGACAATATAAATGGAAAATGCACATCTCAGGTTATTTTAATTCCGGTCTTTGTGTGAAGCCTGTGCTCCTCGTGATGCAGAAGTGCTGTGAACTGCACCGCTCTGTGCATCTGGGTGCGTTTACAAGCACATCCCTTGCAAGGGTAGAGGAGACCTTTCCATGCTGTTGGTACTTTCAGAGCTGTAATGTAGAGGCACGTACCCAACTGCCCCAGAAGATGCTCTTATTTATTTATTTATTTTTTTAAGAGTATCTTCCACTGCTTGATAGACTTGCAGAATGATTCAGCTGGGAAGGGACCTCTGAAGGTCTCCAGCCAAGCCTCCTGCTCAGAGCAGGGCTGTCTTCACAGTTATTGAACGGTCAAGACCCTGAGGCACTCAAAGACAGAGATGACAGCACCTCGGTGGTTCCTGCTCTCTGGCCAGCAGTCCCTGGGGGTACACCCACTCTGGATGGGCAGTTGGACGGTATGGGCAGAGGTGCAGATGTGTTCTCCCCTGCCATAAAATTCAATGCTGGACACGTCCCCTCCTTTCTGCACCAGGGTCATCCCTTCCAAACAAAGGGACTTCCCGTGGGCAGGGAGATCTACTTCCATGGCCGCATCTGCATGGAGAAGATCCCAAACAACCATGGGTCTGGTCTAAGGCCAAGCAGTTGGGCTGTGTCCAACACCCAGAGCAGAAACGGTCTCTCCCCAAAATGCTGGACATGCTCCTGCTTAACCAAATGACACATGTGGGTCCAGGTGGGCAGTAGGCACAACATGCTGACCCCCAGCTCCATGGATCCCCACTTGGACCCTCTGGCCTTCCCTAAGGTTGAGTAACTGCTTTTGGTCTCCCGCCTTCACTTCTCCATCTGTACAATGCCCATCTGTACAACGGCCCATCTCGCAGGCCACTGGGTATAAAATTCAGGGAACAAGGAAAATGCGGATGATTCTTCTCCTTTGTAGGTACAATTCCTGGGGAAAATGTAAACACGGACGGGGAAGAGTGGATTTCTGGTTTTCATCCTCCTTTCTGCGGTCACTATTGAGGAAATGTGTTACAGGAGATGTCTGAAGAATCCTACTTTGCCATAACACCGTGGTCTGATGTCTCCACTTTCTTCAGGAAATAGATTAGAAATTAAACAGAAAGCAGAAAAAAGCTGAGGTTTTTGGATGAAAAAGAAAAACCTGAATTCTTTCTTAGTGCCATATATATATATTTAAGAATGGTTTTAACATCACTTTGTTTTAATCCAGGGGGAAGCATTTTCCCAAAGTCACCCACTGCAGTAGCGGGAAGAGTGACTCAGGCCCCATCTCCTCTATGCGATCTGCTTAAAAATAATGATTTGGGGGAAAACCTGGCCGCTGACACTGACTGCGTGACTTCCTTATCTAGCTGCTCTGATCAATAGGTTTGCTTTCCCTGTGTAGCTGATAGATCCGGACTTTTTGAGTCCGACAGTGACTTTTTGCGATGCCAGCTGCTACAGGGCCATGGAGACTTGTGGCCACTTCTCAATAGTAGGGGATTTGTCGAAGTAAATCAGATCTGGAGTCACTGAGAGGGAATTAATGTGAAATGCCTTGATGTTAGTTTTACAGTCGCTTTAATAGGCATAACTACGCTATTAAACTGATCTGCCTGTATTTAACTCGTACTTGTACTTGAGTGGAATAAATGTTTTTTTTCTTTAGGAAGGATGAATTTTGCAGAGTAAAAGAGCTATTATAAAACTCCCAAACGCCTCGGCAACAATGACGTGACAGCTTGCAGCCTGAAACCCAGTGCCTTAAAGTCCGATTTCATCCCCTTTTCCACCTTCTCTTCTCCTTCACCCCAGTTACGCTCCCAAAATGTCTCTGAAACGATGATGTTGGGCACACAGCTGGTTAGACCTTGGGTAGTTGCACACAATGAAAATTGTCATCTTGCTTCAGCAGAGCAACTCCTGACTTCAACCCAAGTCAGCTTCTTCTCCGTGTTGTTGTATTATGTGGTGGAGAACATCCTCAACTTGGTACCCAGATGGGACTTAAATTAAGGCTCTATAAGAAGTTGCAACTTGTACTGGTCTGATATAGATATGGACTGGCTGCGCCCTTGGATTTGGGTTAATTGTGCTAAAGAGTAGGAAAAGTGTCTTCTGCTGTTTTTTAGTGGTCGGTCCTCCTTTGCCCATGAGTGACAGTAGCTATACCAATTTGCTGTAGAAGCAGGGGGAGAAGCTGCAAGTGAGGTGGGCCACCAGCCATAGGGCCATGCCAGGAGGGTATGGGCAGGTGGTGGGTGGGCACCTGCATTGCTCGCTCCCCTGCTGCGTTGACCACCAGCCCCTCAAAGCTGCTTCCCAGCTGGGCACAGAGACCAAGGGGGAGGTCCCAATGTTGGTGGCTGTTGGGCTGTGAAAAGCAGAAGGAAGGATAGACCCAACAGGCTGGGGTGAGCTTATCCAGACCCCATGTCCACGAGTCCAGCAACAGGGAGGGTTTCGTAACATCCTTAAATCCTCCATACCCTCTTTGTGGCAGGCAGTGGGGTGAAAAACCTTTAATCTTGCTCGTAAAGTGAGGGGTAGAAATTGATGGCTGGAGGCGAGGGCTGGAAACTGAGACAGAACAACCCTGCTTAAATCTGTTTCTTGCTTTGGGGATTTTTTTCTTTTTTTTTTTCTTTTCTCCTCTTGGCTCTATCTTTCAACTGAAGCTCGTGCAGATTTGTCACAGGTCAGAAAAACTTAAGCCATGATTTGTAGAAGATGAATGGACTTTTAAAATCAATTTTGTGGTCCCTGGTGTCAGTGGGGTGCCAATCACTCCGTGCTGGTGCCGCCTGGTTCCTCTGCCGGTATCATTAGGAGGCGCGGGCAGCATTCATTACGGGGAGGCTGAGTCTCGCTGCCTGTTAATGGAATTGAGCTGCCCGACCTTAATGTGTGACTGATATTTAATTTGAAGTTTCTGCGGACACCAGCAGGCTGTAAGGGAAACAATACAGGCCCAGCGACGCAATGCCTTAGCCCCAAGAAGAGAGCAAAAGAAATTAAATTTGGTAATTAGTAAAAATCCTTGGGGCCTTGAGGTCACAGGTGGAGCTAAAACAAGTGTGGGGTTTTTTTTTTTTTCCTACTTTGCAACTTCACAGGTTCCTGGTAGTGTCTCGTGTGCTGTGGGGAGAAGTGTGGTACAGTCTGTTTGCCCTTGACCGGTGGGAAATTTTGAGGTGCTCCTAGCCCCACTCAGATGAGTGCATCTCCAGCCCCATAGCCATCTCCATCACCCCCTTGGTCTCTTTCCTTTCGCTGAGGTGCAGAGGAGAGAGGCCCTGTACCCCTGAGACCCTCATCCATGGGGTGTCTCCTGATGCACCCATTGCCCCATGGGGTCCCTCCTTGCAGGTGTGTTACCTGCAGTCATTGGGCTCCCTACGGTCCCCATCTGGCCTCAGGAATAGTCACCTGCTAAAAGTCTGGCTGGGTACCCAGAGTGGACGTGGTCATCCCCCATCCCTAGTGCTCGGTTGCAGTCCTTGCTCTGGTGGGAAGCGCGGGCAGCAGGTTGGTTTGGCATGATATACCTGGGGACTGTGGAGCTTGCACTAACTTGGGGTGCTCCCTCAGTGAGGTTGTCCACTGTCGAGAACATCTGTGCAGCTGGGTCAGAAGCTGTGCTGGTGGGGTCTGTTTTCCTCCCTTCCCATGGGATTTTTCAAGACTGTGGGAAGAAGTACAAACCTCTGCCTGTGGCTCAGGGCTCTGGGCTCTGCCTGGGACCCAGCACTGGCCAGTTCCTGCCCTGCGAGTTCCAAAGAAAAAAGGTACAAGTAGGTGTCTAGGCTGGGACCGTCAACAAGGTTTATTGCCCGTTCCCCTCTCCCCATGAGCCACACTTGCCCCTTGGTGCAGCAGGGCAGGCAGAAGAGGCATGGGGCAGGAAAAAGTGAAATTGGAGAATGAGCCCACCATCCCAGCTGTTTGGCAGGGAAAAGTGTGGTCCCTCCTCAATCTGGAGCAGTTGAAGATGTCTCTCTGGAGCCAGGAGGAAGCTCTAGGCTGGCGCAGTGCCAGCTAAAAGATCGAATTGCAATTCCTGAAACGTCTCCTGAACATCTAGGGCCACCACATCATAAGAGGGGCTCTGTCATCCTTGGGGAAGGAAAGGTCTCCGCTCCCGAAGATGCAGAAGTGATAGCTCAGCTTTTGTCTGCCTGTATCTTATGGTCTGTAAATCTGCTGCCCACCTCCGTGGGGCTGACCCAGTGCCCTCTGGGATGAGTTTTCTTGCTCCTGGTCATGAGTACCCATGGTTTGCAGGGCAGAAAACCACCTGCTGCTGGGAAAAATGGTTCATGTTAGGCAAAAAAGGGGTATCTAGGCTGCTACTGGTAGAAACTCAGCCCTGTTGGTCTTCTTTGGTTCATCTTACTAGCAGTGGTAACACACTGATGGGCATGGGAGCCCTGTGGGGGGCATTATCTGTAAACGTGCTGCACGCATGGGGTGATGTAGGAGACCTTGGCTGGTTGTAGGGGAAAAGTTGGCTTCAGTCTCTGAAGCATCACCAAGAGGCAGTGGGGAAGGGAATGGCATGGCAGCAACCTGCGGTTGTACAAACACCTTTTTATGGGAGATGTGCAGAGGAGGGGGTCTGGTCCTGGGTCCACCATCCACCACTTCTGCTGCCCAGGACAGCTTTGTCCTCTGCCCAGCTCCCATCTCCTCCACTGTAAAACAGGGTGCAGGGTCCAGCCTGTTTCTCACTGTGCTGGGTAAGTGTCCCTCCATGCCATTTAAGTACAAAAACAACTAATTTGGGTGTGCCGTGATTCATCACGGCACGAAAAATCTGCTTGGAGACCCTGCGGAGGAACCGAAATCAAACAAATTTCAGATGGTCTCACAAATGAAGCTGAAAGGTCACAGCAATATCAAGCAGGAGGTCGTGTGCGGCACTGCAAGCCTCTGCTAAATATCAGCCAAAGATTAGTCCATCCTCTCTGAAAGGCCAAGAGCTATAAAGGCTCCGGGTTCCTTCTGCTGCACGTTCAAACTCACGGCATCTAAAAATGGCACAAGCCCCCTGTGAGAGAAAGATGCAACTTCAGGAAAAGCAAATTCAAGGGAAAATGTCAGGCTGGTGAGGTATGCGAAAATGAATTTGGAAAATTCTTAGATATTTTAATTTGGGTTGGTTTTTTTTTTTTTTTTTTAAAGCCAAAAGGGGCTTGTAGATTGGGTGGCTAGTGCTAATTAATTTGGGGNATCCTCTCTGAAAGGCCAAGAGCTATAAAGGCTCCGGGTTCCTTCTGCTGCACGTTCAAACTCACGGCATCTAAAAATGGCACAAGCCCCCTGTGAGAGAAAGATGCAACTTCAGGAAAAGCAAATTCAAGGGAAAATGTCAGGCTGGTGAGGTATGCGAAAATGAATTTGGAAAATTCTTAGATATTTTAATTTGGGTTGGTTTTTTTTTTTTTTTTAAAGCCAAAAGGGGCTTGTAGATTGTGTGGCTAGTGCTAATTAATTTGGCGTTTTGCCAAGCATCATCATCCCAGTTTAATCAGCAGCTGTGAAACAGAGCGTTTGTCCATCTGCCAGCCTCCTGTCCTGGCTTCTGGGGATGGCCTCAATGGATGGACGACCATTCTGAAAGATGAGTTTCTGGGAGCGGAGGAAGGCTCGAGCCAGCCTGAGATTGACTAACTGCTTGTTTAGGCCCCCAGTGAGATGGGAACGGCCAGTCCTGTCAGGCCATGGTCTGCTGTGTGGTTGCATCTGCTTGGCCGTTTCTGGATGTCCGTTAGGTACATCACCACATCCTGTATTTCTTTGAAAATCTGGTCTTTTAAAGGCTTCATCTGGCATAAAAGTTGCCCGTGCAGAAACTGTACTGGCCGTGCTTTTCATCTGGGAAGAGCAGAGTCAAAGCATCAGTTTAACCAGGGGGTTAGACTCTTGTGGAAAGAGCTCAACAAGGCTGCAGGCTGCTCCCCAAGGCCACCAACCTTCTCCTAATAGTATTGTGCTAATTAACTGACAAATTCCTCAGCTCTTGTGCTGACATGGATGGCTGGTCTAACTGAATTCAGTAATTCCCCCTAGACCAATGTCTGGTGTCTGACACTGGGTCTCCCACAACCTCCAGAGGTCCAAGAGCAGGAGTTTGAGGAGCAGCTGAACCTCGCACCCATTAAAACCACTAAAAGCCCACATGAGACACCCTGCAAACATGAAATAACCCATTGGCATGAAAGAAATCTCACCTCATATGTGACAGGCAGTGACTGATCCTGAAAACACGTGGGTGGATGCGTCAGTTAAGTTAAAAAGTGCCTGGTGTGCAGAAAGCCCTGGGGACACACGCTTTCCCTACCGCAGCATCCCTCCTTCCTCCTCCTGGGTGATACCTCACCTAACTCCAGTCATTGCCACTATTTGTATTTATAAGGCACTTAACCAGCCCTATAAAACAACAATTTGCAGATTATTCTGCAACCTGTAACCGAAAACCTCCTCTTTATTTTGTTGTCTCTCTTGAGAGCAGCACCGGGAGCCGAATTCCCTCTGAATGCCAGTTTTGTTTCTCAACAGCAAGGCTGGCTTTGGAAAGCAAGATGACGATGGCAACCTGGGCTGCTAATGGGGGTTTGCTGGTCCAGTGGGGCTCAGGGCTGCGTAGCCTCCCCGTACCCGCTGTGCCAAACAGCAGCGTGTAGGTTTCCAAGGCAGATGTAATGAAAGCAACGTCCACGTGAGAGAGGAGAAATGTTTCTGTCTGAGCGGGCTCGGCAAAACCACTGTCAGGAACGGTAAAAATCATAACGGGAGGTCAGCTCGGGTCCCAGCCGAGCAGTTTGCTCCTGCGCGCGGTGGGAGGAGGCAATTCTTTGAAAGAAAATGGTGATGGGAGATAAACTCCACTGCCTCTGCCTTGGTAACCCTCCCTCTGGGTGTCTTAAGGCCATCTGGTGTGGCTTGTCCCCTGCTGAGAAGCACTTTCTTCTCCCAGCAGCTCCCCTAGGTCCCGGATGCTCTCCATCCCATGAGCTGCCCATCGTGCCCAATCCGGGGGGTCGATGCGGTGTGAGGACTCTGGACCCAGCCCCGTTTCCCACCCTGCGATGCTGAGTTTAGCTCTGACTGAACTAATTTGATGGGGAGCACGCTGCTGGAGGTGATGTTTTGGTCAAAGGGGAGAGCAGACTTGTTGCTGGG
The DNA here is from genome assembly GCA_013397275.1 of Burhinus bistriatus. NCBI lineage: Eukaryota > Metazoa > Chordata > Aves > Charadriiformes > Burhinidae > Burhinus > Burhinus bistriatus. The sequence continues at coordinate 470,786 of VYXH01003753.1, read as the reverse complement.
GTCCCTCTCCTCCTCATCTGCTCGAGCCTTTCGTCCCTCCCGCGGCAGCTGGAGAAGACACGAAACCAGGGGTTGCAGGTTTGCACATGGGCCTCCCTCGTCGCCTGGCTTGGCTCCCTCTGGATTTGTTGGTGGTTTCTGGGTCTTTAATAGTCGCATGGATTAATCTTGTGGCTCTGCAACAGCTTTTCTGTTTTAGCTGGGTTTGCTTCTTTAAACTGGCACTCTGTTGCCCTTAAATCTAAAATAAAAGCCATTTATTGATGGCAAGCACGGGGAGTGCAGCTCCACCGCTGCTGTCTTTCCTGCAGGCAGATTGAAGCCAGTGTCTGTGGGTTTGCAGCAGACACAGCTGGCACCGGCCAGATGTTAAGCAAATGCTTCCCAAGGGTGGACCATGCCTGGTGTTTTTTCCAGAGACCCAGCTGTGGGAGTCGGGTTAGGTCTTATGTGAACGAGAGGCGGGAAGGACCTTGCTGTGGTTGGAGGTAGCTTTGGAGGCAGTGTTGCAATTTATCCACCGAAAAATTCCTGCAGTGGCCTCATTGAAGCAGGAGGATGCTTCTTCCTTGGGTGCAATTGCTGTGCCGTGTCAGAGTAGTTTCACATGAGTGACTTCTTGCTGTGACATCTCCTACGTGCTTTAGAATGTGGCTTGTGTTGCTCAAGGAGAGATGGTCCAAATTGTACCTGTATATTCGGGATTTTTTTCTTCTGATTCACCGCTCCTTTATTCAGTAAGTCACCTGGATCCTGTGCAAACCAATACCATATGTGCGCTGTCCCATTCCTCCATGTACACAGGGCTGGTGGCAGGCTGGGACCTTCCGGGACAAGGGGTGGACTCTGCAGCACGAGCTACCTGCCTTGCTTCCAGCCAGCAAATTCCCCATACTTCTCTTGCGAGTAATTCTTTACTGAGTCTACTGGGATTTGGGGACGCTGAGACATGGGACAAGTGCATGGGCTGTTCTGTGCATGCTGTTGGGTTGCAAGCCCAGCATTGAGATGGACAACTTGGTGGAAGGCTGTTTTGGGGAAAAACTTCCAACCCGGTAGGATTGCCTCCGATCTTCTCTCCCAGCAAATGGGGATGTGGTTCAGAGGGAGCGATGGGAAAGAACAGAGGACTGGAGCACCTCTGCTGTGAGGCCAGGCTGAGAGAGTTGGGGTTGTTCAGCCTGGAGAATAGAAGGCTCCAGGGAGACCTTAGAGCCCCTTCCAGTACCTAAAGGGGCTACAGGAAAGCTGTGGAGGGACTCTTGATCAGGGAGTGGAACCATAGGATGAGGGGGAACAGTTTTAAACTGAAAGAGGGGAGATTTAAGTTAGATATTAGGAAGAAATTCTTGACTGCGAGCGTGGTGAGACACTGGCACGGGTTTTCCACAGAAGTTGTGGCTGTCCCATCCCTGGAGGTGTTCAAGGCCAGGTTGGATGGGGCTTTGAGGAACCTGGTCTAGTGGGAGGTGTCCCTGCCCATGGCAGGAGGGCTGGAACTAGATGACTTTAAGGTCCTTTCCAACCCAAACCATTCTATGATTCAATGACATTTTCCTAAAGTAACATCTGCAGAGTCCTCCTTGGGCCATGCAGCCTCCCGATGCTTTCTGCAAAAAATCCCAGCCCTGCAGATAACGAAGCATTCAGATAACAGCACCAGCTGGACAGTAGCCCAGTGTTCCACTGGGGATCCTCCAATGTCTGGAGCTGACTGTATGAGCAAAATCACTGCTATTTCTCTCTGCTCCAGCTGAGGTGGACTTTTGAAGGGTGGCCAAGCCCTTGGCCTGGGCGTTTGGGGCGTTTCCTTGGCTTTTGGCCACTGGAAAGTAGCTGGCCTTAGTAGAGCAAAGTTTGAGTTTGGGGGTGAATCTGAAAGTGCTAAAATCCCAACTGACAAAAAACAACGTTCACCCAGGGGCTGATTAGATAGTGCTGGGCTGCAAGAACTGCCTGAACTCTAGAGAAGTGGGATCTCACAGGGGCACAATTAAAACGGCCATCCATCCTCAAAACATTACTGACATTGATTAAAGGGCTTGGGGAATTTTGCCATGTTTTAACTCCTCCTGAACATCAGGCTTAATGTGCCAAAGATCGAATAATCCGGTGTTGCGAGCCACTCCTGGAAATCTCAGGCTGCAATGTTGGTGTTGCGGTGGGCGAAGGACACTGATCCTGTTAGAAAGCGGATATTAAAAAGGCAAGATATTGGAGAAACGGCATTGTGGACTGTGTGTATTTGAAAAAACAAAACAAAACAAACAAACCCTGCCACTATTCAGTATAAGCTGCTTTTCCAAATTTATCTGAAGGTAGGAAAAAAAATCCCACATATTTTTCTTTTCCCATTTTACATGTTTAAGCCAAAAAAAAAAAAAAAAAAAAGGCTTATGAGATTTAAGCTATTTATTACCAAATAAAACTACATCTGGGCCGTGTGCTTCTGTGCCAAGTTTTGGCCTCACGAGAGCGCAAGCATCGAGAGTTACGAGCCCCTCAAAAATGAGGTTGATGACGGAAACATTGACTTAGTCTTAACTCTCTCAGGGATGCCAGATGCTTGTTGAGCTGTTTCAGAAGCTGCTTGCAGGGAAATGAGATGCTGCCTCTGACATGGAGCCATACCTGCAGCATCCTACCTGGTTGCTGCTGGGCCGCCTGCAGCCCTGCAGGATATTCTTGATGGAACAAGCAGAAACCTGTTTTCCTATTTCCATTGTGATGAAAAAGCGAGTCCCTTGCAATCAGCCTCCTTTGACTCCAGCAGGAGGGGAAAATACCCACAAGCAGGTGGATTTTCATGCCAGAAGGGACAACTGTTGTCACCTTCTCCATCCCACATCCCAAAATTAATTCTTGCCTAAGTGAGGGGAAATCCTTTAGGAAAACCATCCAGCCTGGGCTTTACCTTTGTGATATGGAGGCGTCGGTCTCCTGCAGTGCCTCCCTCCAGGGTGCGTGCAAGACACCCTTGGGGTCCTCTCCAAGCCTTCTTCCTGGCTTTGGCATCGATCTAAGGTGCTTATTACCCCCAAGGCACCCCACCTCCTGCTTTTTATATAGCAAACACTTGTGCCTTCAGATGCTGCTGGGGCTCTGGGAGCTCATGGTTTGCTGATTACCAAAAATCGCTTTCCCTTGGATAGCCTGCCACCTGCATAATAGGACCTGCATGGTTTTTCTTAGATGGATGACTTTAGATTTAGCCCTATAAAATACGTATTTCTTGTTGTCAGGGTAGAGTTTCCCCTTATATGTTATTACAGCAGGGCTTAGCCGTGCTAACTCATGCCAGGACCTCATGCAGAAATGTAAAGTAAGAGCTATTTCCACATCAAGAAACTGATGTTTTACTTGTACTTTAAACACAGCTTGCTCTCTCCTGGAGTGACACATACCTATAAAGTTTGGGATATTAAGTATAATAGGGAACAGGCTTCCAGGATCTTTGATTTGTAGCTACAGACTTCTTATCCGTGGAACATAAAAGGGGAATTGCCAGGACAGGGCACGGCAGGACTTGCAGTAGCTGGGGTTTTCCCAAACCCGAGTTCAAATCAGTTCAGCGTGAAGAGCCACTGAGCTGCCCCGACCTGTGCCAGCTCACAGCCAGCACCCACCGCATCTCACACAGCTTCTCTTCAGCCTTGGTCCTTGGGATGGACCGTGGTCCCGGCTGCTGCCGTGGTGCTGGGGGTGCAAACAGGTCCCTGCATGGCACCTCCAACCAGTGCACAGGGATGGTCTAACCTCCAAAGTCCTTTGGGTTAATTAAAAGAAGAGGTTCCCTGGGGACTGGGAACTTGCAGGAGCTCCACAGATGCAAGTCCTCATGCTGAGGACTGCTCTTGGAGCAGGTGGTGAGCTTGTTGGGCTCGGGATAGGACCTTATAATGCTGTACGGGGGACTTTCTAACCTTGTTGCAGTTGCTACATCCCATGGACCCACCTACCAGGAGCGTTTCTTCTTTCAAGAGACAATCTCTTTTTTGGTACCCTAGCGTTTGTAAGACGTTCCTGTCTTCTGTATATCGTCACTTGGAAGAAGTGCCAGCTGCTGAATGACTCCTGCCTTCTGCCTTGGGGGTTAAAGAGGGGCATTTTTTGGTGTGGTTTTTGAGTGGTATCTAAAAAAATCAATAGGGACCGTACAGTATATTGGCTTCCCTGGGCAGCAGGTACTGCAGATGCTGCAGTGTTGTCCTCCTGGCCCCGCTGAGGGTCTTGTGCAGCCTGGTACATGCTATGCACAGCACCTGGCATCTCTCTGCATGGCTTAGGATGAAATCCAGAAGGTGACCTGCAACACAGGATCAACTGATCCCTTTGCAAGTGGATGTCCCGTGTCCTGACTCTCATCGTTGCCTCTCACTGCTATGAACTTTATTAGCCCTCAGCATTAACAGCGGCACTAATGACATACCCAGCACTTGCCACCTCCCTTTGTTTGATAGCCCGCCTGACTTCTTGCTGCTTCCTGACACTGTGCTCTCGATGAGGTCAGACAGCTGGTTTTGGTGGCACATTTCTGCAGCTGCTAGGAGAAACAAAACTCGGAGCTGTGCTCGGTTATCAAAAAGTTCTGGCTTTGGGGTTGATTTGGCAGAGAAGAAAGGCTGGACTGCAAAACATCCCCCATCCAACCTGACATGCTGTTCCCAAAAATGGTGAAACACTCCACCGGTTTCCCAAGCCCGCCCCCCAAATCACTGCCACTCACTCTGGAGCTGTGCAGATGTGTTGGGTGGGATCTCCCACCTCTGGGCTTAAGCTGCAGATAAATAAATCCAGCAGGAAACCCCAGCTGGTTATTGCAGTCCCATTTAAAACGGGATGGGGGGGGAAATCCATGTATGCAAAATGGACATGGATGGGATTGATGCAATTACTTGCATCAAGTAATTGCATTACTCCCTCAAAAGAGCCTCCTCTATGTTTGTAGGACAGGTTTCAAAAGCTACCCCGGTCTCTCCCTAGCAGGGAGGTTTAAAGTAGTTTGGGTGAACTGTGCCCCAAAAAGCGTCTCTCCCCTCTTTGATGATAGGGGGAGAGCAGGATGGAAAACTTCACCGGAAATCCCTATGGATGGGGGAGACAAGGTATGTGGAGAAGAGAGGGCTGGCACCAACACCGCTGGTCCTCGCCCAAAAGCTGCCGAGGAGGGAGGGGATGTTGGGGCTGGCACAGGATTGGGGTGCTGCAGCCGCATCCCCACAGCTTTGCGAGGCAAAGCTGGGACTGTGGATGAGCCCTGGATCCTGAGTGCCTACGGGGTACGGGCGTACCAAGCTACTCTGCTCCTCTCTGAGCCGCTGTGGCGTGGCATGGACTGATGCTGAGCAGATGCAGGTTTGAGACCAGGTGGGATCTTTAGTTTAAAGATCTTTAGTTTAAAGTCTTTAGTTTAAACAGGGGCAAGAGACAGACGCGTGTGTTGGCTCTTCCCATTAATACCTTCTCTGGAGGAGGGTTAAAGTTGCATTTGGATTTTAGACCCACCAGGTCTTGCAGCATTTGGATGGAGGGTTTTGGTTTGGGCTGTCGCAGAATTAAGAGGCTTCATGAACGATTGCAGCACGACACTTGAAATCCTTCCAGGTCCTTGCAACGTCTAGCTGGGGTTTTTGCCCCTTGGGTTTGGCTTTTTGCCTGTTTCTGGATGTTCTGCGTATCATTACTGGTAGGAGGGAACTGCTGCAAGCTCCCCCTGGCCGGTCATTAGGAGTAGCTAAGAGTGTTTCGAGGCAGGTGTTGAGCATGTCTGGGGAGGCTTTGGACACTGTGAAGGCAAGGAAACATTGGAGACTCAAGTATTGAATTTCCCTTTCCAAACAACTGGCTGCAGCACATCGCTGCCCGTCAAAGTCGACGGCTCCTGCGTGCACAAGTCAGCACGTTTTTACATTCCCAAGGGCAGGAATAGGGCTCACTCCAAGTGCTTCCCCATTGCTCTCTGCAGGCAGAGCCAAGTAACAGACTGCTGTCATGTCAGGCTCTTTTATTTTTTGTTTTTAAATTGAGGACGAATTCCTTCCCCTGGTTAATTTTCCCATTTCCAGGTTGGGGACTAATTCATGTGGACGTAATACCCTGCTAGTAATGCATAACCACAAAAAGATGAGCTCTCTTGCCTCCTTTGACCAAAGGGGCCCCATGCCTCCTCCAACTTCCTTTTCAATTTTTATTTTTTTTATTTTTGTTTTAATTAGTTTAAGAGTCCAAACCCTGGAGAAGAGCCCTCGAGCCCAGGCACTTGCCAATAAACTGGGTAAAGCTCTGATGCTGTTTGCCTTCCCCACCGTATGGCGTATAAAATGGGCTTGGGTTACACATAGGAGCTGGCTGGGGTGATGGTGGGGGAGAAGGGATGGGTGAGCACACTGGGGTGCACGGCTGATGGACAAAGCCCCAATAAACACCTTGAAGTTCAGGTACCGGCAAAAATCCTCTCTGCCCCCAGCAGCGCCAGCATTTCGCTCAGGTGTAAGCCCTGCGAACGGCTGAGCAGCCCAAAAATCCTGGCGAGACCTGAGATGTGACCCCTGCTTTTAGTGGAGGATTTGAGGGTAAGCGATTCCTGTTGGCCGTTCATTCTCCATCCTTTCCGACGCCTTCAGACTGAACAGAGACAAAAAAAACCCCCACCAAATTGCAGGGGAGTTTTGCAGCATCTCCAAAGCTGGATTTCCTCCAATGTCCCTTCCTGACACACACACAGAGCTGGGCCCAAAACTGTGAGAAACGGGACAGTTTGGGGAGGAAGAGCTGGGCTGGGTGGAAAACATCATGCCAGGCTGTCGGGGCCACCCATCCCTCCAGGCACACAAGAGCCTGGGAGGGGAGGAGTGAAACTGGGACCATTAAATCTCAGAAAACATTTTCTTTCAGCGTGATTTGGCTTTTTTGTGTGTGTGTGCATGTGTGATGATCCAAAAATCATAAATACACCCTTGAATGCAGTACATGAGAATAAAGCTATAATTAAAACATAGTGCGAAGTATAAGAGCAAAAAGACGGATTTAAGTGTAGCAACGCTGCCGAAGTGTTTCTCCTTCCTTCTCAGAAAATATTGCTGAATCCAACACGTTCCTGTGAAACATCATCTTCAACAAAACTTTTCTTTTTTTTTTTCCCCTGAAGCTAGCGGAAAAGGGTTGTGGGGGGAAAAAAACCCCTCAGCCAGTGCTGTGTAAACAGCCGTCTCTCTCCCGTGATGGGCTCAGGCTGCCCAGCTCTATTCCATCACTAGCTCTTGCTGCTCCACATCCACACCGCTCAGCATCCCTTTAGCCCTGACATAAATATGCTGATAAATGCTGGTTATCATAGAATGGTTTGGATTGGAAGGGACCTTAAAGACCATCTAGTTCCAACCACCCTGCCATGGGCAGGGACACCTCCCACTACACCAGGTTGCTCCAAGCCCCGTCCAACCTGGCCTTGAACACCTCCAGGAATGGGGCAGCCACAGCATCTCTGGGCAACCTGTCCCAGTGTCTCACCACCCTCAGAGTGAAAAATTTCTTCCTAATATCCGTCTAAATCTCCAGTCTTCCAGTTTGAAGCAGTTACCACTCATCCAGTTGTAAGTGGTTTTTTTTTTGTTGTTCAAGGCTGAGTCTAGGCTCTGGAAGGAGTCCCACCTTGGCTTTTTTTGGGTGCATCAGGGCTGCATGTGGTTTCACGCCATGGTGTGCAGGAGGGGAGGTGGTCTACTCTAGCCACACCAGCTCATGTCACGTGGCAATTAACAAGAGGCTGCATTAGGGTGAGAGGATGTTGAATGGGGATCGTACAAGCAGGTAGGGGAAATCTGCAGTCTCAGAGATATGTGTTTTTTCGGATAAGCTGAGCTTTGTTTTGCTGTGTCCGCGCGGAGGTTCATAGAGGCAGGATGCAATACGGACTGTTGGGTGGCAGTGGCTGTTAAATGGTGACGAGGGAGCCCATCTCAGCCCCATTCCTACAAATGCCTTTGCAGCCCTTTTCTGTCAAATGTACGAGACTCGGAGCAGGAGGATGAAAAAACCTCCAAAATCTTGCGTTTCTACCCAGGACCCAACCACGATCCACCAACCGCCATGGACTGGCCCTTTGCCCACCACCAGGGATCCATCCTGACTTAATCCCTGGCGCTGCACCCTCTGGCCAAGCAAATAAGACAAACAAAAATGCTCTTCATCCGTTGCTAACATGTGCCGGGGCCGCTCCTTGGCCAGCCATGGGCTTGTGCTGGGATCTGCTGCCCATTGCGTGGCACTAGACGCGTGGGATGGCAGGCTGGACCCTGGGCTGGATTTGAGCTGGCTGCCTATTATTTTTGGCAAGGCTCTTCCCATTTGCTAAATGAAATGAGAAAGCTGTTGGCGAAGGTGCTGAAAGTGAGACAGATTCCTTCCCGTCTGATAAATTTTTCTCAAATTCGTTCCTCCTCTTCTTCCATCCTCCCTGCCCCGATCTCCTCGCCCTGCAGTTTGCTGTCCTATAGCAGGAGTGAGGCGGCACGATGTCTCCCTCTGTGCAAGACCGCTAAATTTTTATGCAGCTGAATATACCGTGGGTTTGGTCTGGGGGTTTATTTTTTTACTTTTTTTGTCTTCCAGGTGCGTTGTCACCCCTCATTTCCTATTAGCGAGTCAATTTAACTCATTTAATAAGAGTATATTCACAAATCATTTGCAAAGGGTTGTCATTGGCTGACAGTGCCAGGCAATTAGTAGCTTGTTTGTAAACGCGGTCCTCGGTGTGCCACGTGAAGGCTCCCACGATTTTAGCCTTTACCGTCTTTACCGTCGTAGGGATGGATGCGAACCTCCCACCGCGTTCCTGTCTCCAAGGGGAATTTTAATGCACGTCCAGGGAAACAAGCTGCAGGCACCCGGGCTATTAAAAGCCTGGCGGGCTCTGGTTTACGGGGTTTATCTGCCATCCCAGGGCAGGAGGAGGGGTTGCGGGGGCTCTAATCAGGGCAAAATGGCTGAGACGACGAGGCTCCAGCCCCGGCTCGGCCGATTGCAAGGAGCAGATCTTCCTCGGCTGCAAAATCTGTCAGTGAGCGAAGCCAGGGCTCTCCAGGAGCTGCCATCTCCCTCTCCGCCGCGATGGGATTGAGATGTATAAATAGCCCCAGCCTCCCTTCTCTCCCCCTCGGCTCGCACGCTGACCGTGAACGCCTCGACAAGCCAGCCAGGTTGCCTTACCCAGGGGAAAAATTCGCATGCATCGTAGGCAGCTTAACAGCATAAGACAGATTTTGTTTTCTTTTCGAAGGCGGCTGCGCTCCCTGGGCTGCAGCTGTCGGCTCGAGATACCTATCCCCAGTGCCAGCTCTGGGACCGATCCTGTGTCCCTCACCAGCAGCCCGATCACTTCAAAAATATTGCTGCCACGAGGAAAGGAGGTGGAAATGAATTGTTCTGCTTTCTGGGTTTTTCTTTCCATAAAGCCCGTAGCATCCCCTGTCTCTCTGCAGGGTTTACCCAGGGGCTTTGCATCTCTGATACGGGTCGGTGTTTAATGAGCACACGGATCCCTTGAGCCTTTCTGGGTGAAATATTGGTGGATGGATAAATTTGCATGTACAAATGCATAGTCAAATCTGGACTGATGCTAAAGGAGAATCCCCAGTGACAGAAATACTCAGTAAATTTCTGTGACTCAGTCACATGCCAACCTGCAAAACTACATGATCTTGTCATTTACAGGGTTCACCTGGGGGCGCGAAGGAATTGGGAGCATTTCTTTTAATGAGAAAAAAGTCCAGGCTGCTTCAGATAATGTATAGAAACAATAAATATAACTGTAGAACTGAGAGAAAAAAAGAAAAAGCCGTGGAAGTGAGAAAGCGGTGGTGAGGAGGACGTGATGAGTTTCCCCGCGGGTTTCCGCCACGTTTGGAGCCTGCATGAGCGAAGGGTGGAAATGGCGATGCAGCGAGCAGCCGAACAGGTTCAGCTATCCAAGTGCCTGCATCATCTGTTGGCTTTCTAAAAATGCATTTTCTACCTCCTCGGTTTGAGCCTGCAGCCTGTAACGCCGTCTTCCAGCTAAGTGTTCTGGGTGCTTCGTAAATAGCTGTTAAACGATCTTCCCCGCGGGCTTTTTAGTTGAAGATCGTCTTTGCGGTGCAGGTAGGGAGACAGGGCCATGGCATTGGTGGGGTGCTGTGGGGAACACGGCAGACGCAGCTCCATGGTGGGTCCTCAGCATCATGGCACTAAGCCACAGCATTTTTTGCAGTAGCAGAGGTGAGCCAGACTGGTTGGGGCAGCTGCTGATCTGCGCTCGTGTTCTGGCAGTGGTAGGAATTAATGAAGCACCAATTCCCTCACCCCTTCAGCCCTGGCACTGACCTTGGCTTCGGGATGTGACGGAGGAAGCCAAGGGGGATTGGATGCAGCAGCTATCAGGGTGTAACGTGAGGCAGGGAGGTGTTGCTGGTGCTCACCTAAAGGCACAAGGTAGATGGGACATCCATGACCCACGGTCCTCTACCATCATGCTGTGCCACAGCCTCTTTTGGGCCAGGCTTGGCCCCAGGCATGTCAGAGGACCACGCAGCTCCTCTTTCCCACCCTGCAGGGAGCTTGCCCAAGACCTGTTTCACATCTCCACCGGATTCCATCTTTGCCTTTGTGTTAGGCTTTAGACTTTTGCAGGGTGCTTTTTAGAGCTGGATTAGCCAGGCTCAGGCATTAGCTGCTTTTGCGGCTTAGCAGAGGCCAGAGCGGTGTAAGGCAACAAGGATTGTCCAAGCTGGGAGCGTGGGTGGGTGGGCAGGCTGAGAAACACAGCAGACCTTGCAAATGTGTATGGTCAACAGAAGAGCACGAGGAACTAATATGGAGAGGGAGAGGAAAGGCAAAGAGAGGGGGAAATACCCCCTGCTCTGCTAAGAAATAACTCGGTTTAGATGCTCGCATTGAGACAGAAGTCTCTGATCTCAGTGACATTTGGCCTCAACCAGTTAACAAGACTGGAGTAAGTTGTCTGCTTTGCTGACACAGAAGTGACGCATTGCTCATCTCAGAGCTGCTGGTCTGGTGTTGCTCTGAGCTGTCATCATCCGTCACACCAACAGCATTTGAATGAAAGGAAGAAGGAACAGGACAAGAAAAGAAGGATTTCTGGCTGGTGGGCAGCCTGAGAGTGAGCCCAGAGAAATCAGTCCTCCACAGCTCCAGAGATGAACAGCTGGAGCTACTCATGCCACCGGGAGGAGCACGTCAATGAGCCTCAGGCAGCGGGGTGGACCCTCTCCTCCTGATGTGGGGACACGTGTTTCCAGGTTGGCCTCAGGTCAATAGCGTCTCAGGGCTGGTGAGGACTGCATTGCCTCTGCAGCAAGGACACTGGGCTTCCCCCTCCCTCTTCCTCTGGAGGAGACAAGTGTTTGCCTCAAAGGCCACTGAAGCTGATGAACCTTCAGGTACCTTTGGGGTAGGCCATAAATAGCCATCCAAGATCTGGCTGACCCCTCTTCCTGAAAAATTGAAGTATCCCAATGGAGAAGGATAATCCTGCTGTAGAATGAGGATCAAAACTCTGGAGCTAATTGAGTGGGGAGCAAGTCTCTACCTTGCCAATCCCAGAGCAACATTGCCTATCTGCAGCCACCGCTGGGGCAGGCGGTGGGGAACGTGGCTCATGGAGGATGCAATTAGTGGCTTTGGAGCTTGATAGGCATAGTTTCCAACCTCATTGTCTTTGCTGCAAAAATGTCCTCAAAGCTTAGCTAATGAAAATGTCAGCCACTGCCCTTGTTCTGGAGAGTAAAAACAAAAGCTGAAGTGGGGTATCTGGACTGGCTTTTAGTCATGGATTGCTCCCCACTGTGGCAGACATTACTGTCCAGGCAAAAAGCAGATTAAATCCACGAATCAAATTTTCTTGAAGCATTTTATGGGCAATGCTTGTCGGTTCCAATGCAAATGTGATCTAGGACCAAACTGCGGCTTGGGGAAGAGAAGAAAGAAATGTTAGTGGAGTAATCATTAACAGACGTGCTAACGTGAGATCCTCCATTACACTGAACAGGGGTGAGTGCCTGTGAACCAGATTCTGGTGTTGGTCAAGGTGGGTTACCTGGAGTAAGGTTGCTCAGCTGGTGTCAGCAGGGTGACACTGCATTTACCTTGTGTATGCGAGGTTAACACATGGACTTGGAAAGCAGTCTCCACCGAGGCCCTTTGCCACTAGATACGATGAACCGAAGAAGGGTAAACTTGAAAACAGGTAACTCGGAGATGAAATATTCTGTTGTGCACTGTTAATTGTTTGCCAGGGCTCTCTGGGGTCCACCAGTACCATGCTTGGCAAGGACTGGCTCTCTGTTGTGCAAGCTGGTTCGGTTACGTCAGCTGTATGATTCAACGACTGCTAATAAGCATAGATTTGCTGAAGTATTCCCCAAAGTCTTTGCTTTGCCATCAAAATCCTCGTCAGCAATTGAATTAGTTGTAGGGAATCAGCAATTACAACACAAGAGAGTGAATTATGTTAAGACAAGTTGTTGGGGTTTGTTCAATCACATGGTCTCAGTCACATCGTGATAGTATTTTTCCTACGGAAGGAAATGCATTATTGCAGCAGTAGGTACCAGGAAAAATACTAAAAAAATGCTTGTTTTAATTAACTAGCGCCTAAAAATAAGGCAAATTAACTCTTTGTGCCAAAACAAAATAGATTAGGCTTTTGCTTTAGGTTTTGTTGGCTCTGCACAGGCCCTGCATGCCTTCCTGCCCAGACATCAGAGAGAAAGTTTGCACTTTCTGGACCGCGGGGAAGCACATGACCAAGTTCCTCACAAGGACTGCCTTGGTGTGGCAGGAAAAATTTGAGTCAAAAGGTCTCAAGATGATCTGCCCACCCTGTGCTCCCTAGTTCATTATGGCTCTGGCATCAAAGGTCTTGCAGATGTTTTGCTAAATCAGATCAAGGCCTGCCAAGATAGAGCAAAAGGCTGGAAACCCTTGGCTGAGGTTACACCAGCATCAAGAGGTGAGAGAGACACAGAGGATGAGAGACTGGCTTTTTCTGCTTTATTTATGTGCTACAGAATTTGTCCCAGTAAATGTGGGGGAATATCGCTAAGCTTCATTGTCTTGTGTCCTCCTGAGCCAGTTTTGTGTGAAATACAACTAAACCTGCTGCCTGGTGGCACAGGTTGGTGTGTTTGCGTGTGCAGAGGGATTAACATTTTAACCTGCTCTAGCACCTTGTCTTCAGGTGCCGTGAAGACCTGGAGGTGTAAAATGTCTCACCCGTGACTCGCCGCAGCTGTTTTCCATTGGGAGGACCCATGGCTACCAGAGGTTGAGCAATTTGCCATGAGTTTCTCCACAAGTACCCAGCAAACACAGCAGTTAGGAGGCACCTCCTCGTGACTGCGGTGTTGCTCAGCTTGAGCTATGGGCCAGGGCAGCACAGGATCCCCATTTCATTACTCAGCCTTTACCTGTCAGTGGGGTACGGTGAATTTGGGCCAAGTCGACAGCAGCAAATACAACCTGCAGTACCAGGGGACGGGGTACATGGATGGCTTATGGGCCTGGGTTTGCAGCTCCATCCTTGGGGAGCAGTACGTCCGATCCCACCTCCTCTGCTTTTAATTAATAACATAGACAAATAATGCCGTTATCTGGCAACATGAGAAATTATCACCTTAAGAAGTTCTGCTGCTGGTGGCGCACGCATTTGTTACTCACTGTCTCTCTCAGAGGGGTGTTATGGAGGATTAATTTGTATTTAAGAGATGCTGTGTGTAATTACTTATGCACAGTTTTGCAAACCATTCCTTTCTGTTAGGTCTTCTCCTGTTCTTTCTCTTACTGGCATCTGGCTTTCTTTGTGCATCTCCTGTTTCCATACGGACGTGAACAGAAAGCGCTCAGGGCTCCCTGAGCTGCAGTGATGGACTGGCCCTGCCTGCTGGCAGAAGGGAAATGTGAACAGAAGGGATCTGGGTGAAGAAGGCATCATGGGCACATCTGGCCTGTGTCTTGGGATGACACTCAGTGTCTCTTGATGATGTTGTTACTGGATTTAAAAAAAAAAAAAAAAAAAAAGAGT